>CAJNOL010000289.1:43648-100516 GCA_905250125.1 Rotaria sordida
TACTTGTTGATGGATTCATCTTTTTTTTTCAAATCAACTAGATGTATAAAAAAAAAAGATGAAGAAGAAATGAGTAAATTTATTGTAAAGTAAATCTTTGTCCTCTCTTATCTCTGTGAACTTTGCTTAAGTTAGAAGCAGCATCACTACGTGCTGTTTCTCTCTGTTTTTAACATTCACACACATCTCTCGAGAGACACTCACCATTTAGCAGTAAATTTATTCTGGACTCGTCTCAATGATCTTTTTTTTTTCTTCTTCTTGTTGTGTGATTGTGTGGGTAGAGTAATGTCTGAAAGAAAGAAAATCAACCATTCCGTTGTTGTATTCTTAAGAGCGAGAAAAGAGAGTGAGCAAAAGATATTTCAACCAATGTCTTTGTTAAATAAAAGAACATTGCAACTAATAGGAAACGAGAGAACGATAAACTTAAGACGAATGAAAAATCAGTGTATGCATGCGTGCAACACTTGCTTTTTTTTTTCTTTTTCCTTTGACTTAAAGAAGCATCTGCGTGTGTGTGTGTGTGTATAGACGTAAAGATATCGAATTAAAAAATGTATAGCCTCAAGGTTGACAATGTTTTTTTAACATCTTTTATGCATTTGTAAAGCTTAATGATTTGATAGACGATGATGATGATGACGACGACGTAATGAATGTGTCAACATATTGAACGCGTGCCTTTCTTTTGATAGAAGATTTTAAGAGTATACAAATATGTGTGTATATATGTATGCCTATATGTTTATTCACCTATTGTAAAACAAAATCAATAAGAGACTTGATGACGCCATTTGGATATCTGAGTAGCAGCAGAAGCATTGAAATAGTCTATATCAATCGAGCATGATTCGTTGAATATGGTTTGCCATGCTCGATAAAAATAAAAGGTAAAAAAGACGACGACCACGACGATGACGTGTCTTTTTTTTTCCTCAAAAATAGACTTGTTGATTGACGAAATGTCTGACATGTGATCGACGGTCGCGCATTTTTGAACATCATCACTAAGGTGAGAAGAGAAGTTGAGATGTGACGACGTGTCAAGTGAGCGATGTATCTCATCTTCTTTCTATATAATTTAAACATCTGTGTAGATATCCAATAATTATTGTCGAAATATAGGACAACGATTGTTTTTCTTATATCTATTGTTAAAATAGTTAAATCACTTTTTTTTATTTCTTGTTTTTTAAAAATTGATATAAAAATAAACTTTCGTTTTATTTTTTTTTAAATATTCTTATCGTTAATACATTCATTATAGAACGTTTTTTTCTTTTTGTTCTAGCTTTTACAGTTTCCTTCTTTTCTCTATCGGCTTAGCAGTAATAATAACAACAGCTATAACACAGGAAACGATGAAGTCTCCACTTTTTCTCTCTCTCGTCCGATAAAGAGTCGTCTTGAGCCAATTACAGAAAAACACTCGCCTCGAGGGTAACCAACCAAGCCACTCAGAAAAACATTTTTCTCTTCTACTAAAAGGATTTGATTGAATCGTTGATGAAGAGGTGTACACCTGCAAAAGTTTCTGTATATATATATATTTATATATACATTAGAAAACAAAAATACATATTTTTACACAGCTGGATAGATGAATTCAAGCGTGAATGGCGATCATTGATCAATTGGTTATAATAATGTTGTAGTGAAAATAAATTTATTTAATACGAGCATATATAATCCGACAAATAATGATCATTGTATAGCTCAGCTGTGTCCCTCATTTTACACACCTTTTTTTTTTCGTTCCAAGTTGGTGCTATTTCCTATTGTTACTCCGCCCTTGTCATCGCGTCATCATCGTTTACAGACAATTTGAAATTTTCCATTACATCGATACTCATTTGATTATTTTTATATATGTGTGTGCGTGTGTCTCAATAGTGATGAAATCATTCGTCAAAATAATAATAAAACAAAAAAAGTTAATTCTCTTCTTTCGTGTGAGCAGATGCCAGGGAGTTATGTTTTATCTCAAAGAAAATAATCTTCGATATTGATCTGTAGGTGTATGTCTCATTCTTTACTTATAGGTTGAAAACGTGCATTCAAGTGATCAAACACCTGTCAACATAATTCTTCTCTTTTTTTTTTGTTTCTATATACATTTATCTCAAGAATGTCGAAATGATGTATTGTCATGCATTGTTGATTTCTCTTTTTTTTTTTTTTCAAGATATATTTTATTGGTAAAAATATCTTTTATCATCATTTATTCTAGTCTCGCACAAATGTCACTCTATTATTTCTGTTTCTCTTCAATGAAAGAGAGAAGGCTTATTTTTTCCTTATTTTTTTTTTCTTTTTTTTCCTCCATAGAGAGAGGAAGAGAGAGCATTTGATTAAAAGTAAAAGTTGTCTAATGAACTAGACGAGCAAAAAACACACATATACAAACATACAATGAATGCATAGACCGAGTGTGAAATACATCCGCATTACTAATGACATCCCACCAGCATACGTTGTTCTTTATATAGAGAAATACATGATAGATCATTCGTATAGCTACAAAATGCAAATTGAGTCGTTCTTTCAAATGAAGACAAGCGTAGCAAATTCGAAATACATGACAAATGGAATGTAAAGGAGAAGGTGATATTCTTGTTTTTTTTTTCGATTGAGCAATACTAGACATCCATCTGTCGAACAATTAAAAAGAAAAAGATAAGAATAGTTAACGATCTTCGATGCATATAAATAAATATATGTATGGATACATATGCGATTAACAAGTGAAGATGCTATTTAACAATTTTCTCTCACTTATGTGAATATATATATATATATCAAAGAGACATGCGTCATTCAATTCTTGACAACAATAAGGCTACTGTATCACTCATAATCATGAGGTGTTTGATTGAACATGAACAACAGCCGATGCCGCTCACTTTCACTGCCACTTCACTACATGTGTGTATGTGACATATTCAATATGCATGATAGAAAAAGGAAGAAGTAAAGAATTGCATGTATGTGTTGATGTTTAACTTGATTAGATATGCTGTTATCCACTTTGATGTATATGTGAGATAGGATATATATTGTAATTTCTGTCATTCATTAAAAAGATCAACCTACCTGTGTATGTGTGTGTATTAAATGTATTACACGTGTAAAAGATAGTGAACTTTGCATAGAAGATTTATAATCAATCAATTAATCTTCTATCAAACATGTTCTTTGATAAGCAAAATGAAATAAAAAGAAAAATCTTCAATGTTAATTTGTGATGAAGAAGATTAACAGTTGTCTATCGATAGATGAGATGATAACAAAAAAAAAATGATTGTATGAAGCAAATCACTTGTCCTTGAAGGTATCTTTCCGTTTTCATCTAAACCTTTCCTTCAGAAAACCCATCGATATTTTCTCTTTCAGAATATATATAGCTATTCACAAAACGAACTGATTTCCATAGACTTATAGGAGGTAACTTTGACCCTACTATTATATTTTTCGAGAGATTTTTGCAATTTTTTAATAGGTTTTCAGTTAGAAAAATTGAAATACCTTTCACACAGTTCACGACAGAGATGCCAATGTGATGTTCTTCTTTGACCCATGGATAAGGGTGCCCCTTCCGTCAGTTTTCCACACTGATAGAAAGATTAAGTTTTTGAAATTTTGTTTACTCCTGACCATGGACTTCATGGGTGGACTCTTGGGACACACGAAGAGAAGATTATTTAAAGTAATACTCATCAAAACGTGCAATATATACTATTTACGAATATTCAATCAAATAACAAGGAAGACAAGGTTATAAAACGAAATCTCATAACAAAACGTTTCTCATATTTATTAGAGTAAGATATATGTCTAGAGACAAATATTTATGATAAAAAAAATTAGAAACTTCTACATGCTTGGTTTGGTAAAATTATAACAATAATATTATTTCACTTCGTTTATGTCTGCATTTTTATTGCACGAACAAGTAATACATTATTTATTTGAGTATCATATCAGATACACGATTTCTTCGTTCAAAATAAATGAAAACAACACTAAAAAACGTTTTAACACTCACAGATGTTGTTGCTGAAGAAAATGAGCGACAAGCTGATAATCCTAATTTAGATAATTTTGATTTATGCTCTTTTTACTAAGACAACAGACTTTCATTGTCCATATTTTCATTTAATTTTTGAACTAGAAATAAATATGAGACAAATTCATCAGCAAATCTGTTGATTGAATCATCTCTAAATGATTCATAATCGTCATGACATTCTTCAGTAGAATCAAATGTATATTCACAATTATATTTTTAAAACAATTGACATTTTTTTATCTGTATTTGTGCTACTACATTAAGTGACGCAAGTAGTAGAGAATGATTGATAGTTTTAATTTCATCACAAATAGATTTATTGGTTAAACTCATTTCTTCTTTTGTGGGTGTGAGTCAATATCGAAGAGTGACACTACTAACTAATAGAGCAATGAGAAAATTTCTACAATTTCCTCGTCTATATTTCCAAGTCTTTTCATGTATTTTGAGAATAGCATTTAGACCATGGGGTAAGTAAGCTTATCACCCCATGGTCCAGATCATACTTGTAGAATTAAATGTGCGAAAATTGATGACTTTGGGGGAAGGTGATGGACAGCACTTCCTCTCATCTCATGGGTGACTCCATGAGCATCTCTAGTTCAAAATATAACCAATATTTTTTTTTGTTTTTTTTCACATCTTGGAGTCACAGATTAAACGAACTTCAAAATTCTGTTTGATAAAACATTGTGCACAAGTGTTGGTTTTCATTTGAAACCATTCCGAGTTCTCTGTACCTCTTTTAGTTATGAAGTTATAAGAATTCTTCTGAAAACCATAAATGTACGAAAAATAAGCTGGAAGTTCGGTGTAGTTTGGCGTATCGAGCTGATTCTCTACTCTCACATACATCTCGGTCAAAGGGCTGGCACCAATGACTTAATGTAAATATGACTAACTCCAATTTAAACTTATATGAAGTGATTGTTGAATTAAAGAAAGATTATGCGTTCAACATGGTTAAGATCAAACAATTTGACAACAATATGAACAAACATCAATGGAATAACCAAATTATTGTTCGGAATTAATGAATTCTTAATTGAATGAAATGATATGAAAAAGATTATTTTTCATTAGATGACTATTTTATTGGCACTACGCTATGAACTATTTGTATTATATTTTTATTTTTATTATAACAACTACCTTCTCTAATATAAAGTTGTATTTTTTTTTGTCATAAAATACTGCTGAATAAAATATATCGATAAAACGGGACCAAACAAATTATTCAATAAAAACTCGAAAAATATTTTGATTCAATCGTGATGAACTTTTTTAGATGATGAAAACTGGTATATTGATGAATTTGAGTATCTGCAATATATTCCACCATTCGTAAGTTTCTTGGTATTTGTTATATAGAAAAATAGACTGTTCGTTTTTTCACCGACCTACATATTTTTCATTGGCATTTGTTCTTGTCTTTATTATGAGTGTGATAATTTTTTCAAATATTTTGTCCTGTTTTTTTTTGCATAGAATGTTCTCTGTTTTGTCGTTTCGATGAAATTTTAATGGTTCAAGCATCTAAAGTTTTCTCTTTGGAGATAAGACTGAAGAGAGTGTTGATTTCTTTCAAGATTTATATAATTTTGATCAAATTTACGTTGAGTTATAGAAATGAACTTTCGTGAAAAGTAATATAAATTAGATAATTACATCATAAAACATTCGTTTTTTTAAATAACTGTTCAATTGTGAATAGCATACATTACAGTGATGAATTTTCTACGCAGTATACAAGAGGAAAACAGCTGAAATAAGATTTTCATTATCGAAAATTGATTTTTTTTTTGATTAAATTTAGCTTAGTAAACAGGCTATGTTTAATAACGCTTGCATATGCATGTTGTTTATTATCTTGCTAGTAGTACACCCTAAATGAGCTGCATCTAGAATCACCTAGATCATAATACTATATATCAATATGTTCTGAAGCATTCTTGATAACACTTATATCTGTGTTATTAATCATCAGACTGAGAATGAGGCAATTCAGTACACTTTTAATATTCAAATCATAATTCGAATAGGATAGAAAACAATATTTTTATTTCCTCACTATGACATGTCTCAAATGATCAGATGAGAGTAATAACTTCTCATGAGTCAAAACTAGAAAGTCGTTTACTTATGCAAAAGTTTTGTTTGTTCATTGATTGTTAGTTTAAAATATGAGTGACAAAGAGATGATTTAATGGTGTCGTAAATATTCATACCGCGAAATGTATAGTTACTGACATTTGATAAATATTCAGAATTTGACTCTTCTTGATTTTTATGATCCGTGTTGGAGCTGGATGTCCTTTCAGTATATTCAGCCACACACCTGTTCAAATCTGAAACTTCTTCTTGTTGATGATACTGACTTCATTCAGTGTTATTGGAATTCCATTGTTGTTAAAAATGTTGATACCAAGAAGTGCTACAAGGTCACAGATATCAACAAAAGTATAACGCACCGTCTGTTCGATTTCATAGATAGGAAGAGAGCCAGTAATGATTTGAGTAGATGTCAAGTTTCTTGCTGATTACAATTGATTGTCCATGATGAAGAGCATGAAGAGTAAACCTTGAATAGGATTCGGCTTCACTCTTGATCGTTTGAAGAACCGACAACTTCTTTCCGTGATAGGCAAAACCTCGAGTAATCACAATGATTTTCGAGAAATTTTTCTAAAATCTCTTCCGTCACTGTGCTAAATTAGCACAAATAGGTTGGGTCCATCACATTGACAACCATTTTAATTGTTGGACTTATAGACACTCAAATCAGATGCAAATCCACGCAATTTTACAATCTTTTCGAGAAAAAGAAGCTGTCTCTACTGTGGTAGTATGTTTAAAATATCTCCCGCACCACTGATGCCGACATAATGTCAGTGCCACCACAGACATATCTGGTTTCTTCATTTGTCATATAGCAACTTCAACAAAAATTGAACTTTCATAGGTATATGCTAAAAGATGCTTACTAAAACTTTTTTCTTCACTTATTCAATATGATCGTCATTTTCGCATTCAAAAAAGAAACAAATTTACCTTTTATCTACTTTCGTCAACAAATATTATCGTCTATCTCTGAAAGTTATTGTTCTCGGAAGAAAAATCCCAACAACAATACCTTTCTCTCTTTTTATTCACTTGATAAAAAAGGTGTATACACACATTCACCGTATCATTTAGTTAAAAGTAAAGAAAAAGCATAAAGTCGATTACTTTCAGACAATTGAAGCAATTGAAAATCGAATAACAACTATTAAAGCACGTTTTTAGTGAAAAGTAAGTACTGTTGTGTTCTACAAACAATTACATGTTCCGATCCAAGTCCTACTACATTTGAGTTTCTTTTTTTTCCTAACTTGTATGACTTAGGTAATTCAACAAAGCTGAGTGTCCCGAAGAAACAAGATATACGATAATCAATAGTTTCTATGTAATATAGAAATATTTTATTACAATCTAAATCCTTTGACAGTAAGATGAAGTATATAATTTATAAACTTTCGAAGCACTTAAGTTTAAGAACTAGAGGGAAGAGTTGAAGAAAATGCATGATAGTCTCATTGAATACCTATTTGTTCGTCGTAGTGTCTGTTTAACTGAAAGTATTAGAGGTTCAAACAGGTTCACGAAAAGTTGGCCCAAGCTGCCCATCATAGGTGATGAACTTCTTCAGCCTGCTGATGTTTGTCATTTATTTTTGTCGGCCTGGCTTACTTGCATGTCTGGCCTACCTGTCATAGTCTTTACATACTAGTACTATGATGACATTTGAATCGAAGCAGAACACTCCAGGTTAGTGGCTTACGGCTGGATTACATCAAGAAATAGTAGAAACTTGGAAGTAGATATCCAATACGCGGATTCGTTAACCAGAACCTCCCGGGGTTGAGCAGTGCCGGTCACTGAGTATCATCATTGTATTTCTTTTTCCAAGTTCGTACTTTTTTTTTTTTGGAATATTCGGTCCAAAAATCTACGGACCGAGTGCCGAAATCATTGACTGAGAGTGTTTTTCTAAGAAGACAAGTAGGTTATGTATATCAAAACGAAATGAGTATGTGATACATTATTGATTTCATACACGGTGTATCTGTCAACAATAGAAAAAAAAGACAACGTTAAAATTTACAAAAACATGTGACAGGCTTGAAAAATCAGAGCCTCTGCTTATCTAAACTGAGCAGTTTCAATGGCCTGTTTCGGATTATGAATAGTATTAAAAAATGGTGTACGTTCTTTTTACAGTGCACCATTTTTGTTCCATTATCGTGCCACTCATTCGTTGTGAAAGAAGTAATATTAGCTATATACATGTTATTGCTGTGCATTATAGCGTATGATATGATTCTGTAATTTTTTACTTGAAAAAAATTTTGCTGCGTATTATTACTAGAGTGATGACTTCATCAAATTGTTGTTCAATATGTGGAAAACATGCAGGCACTTGTTTTTGCTCCGGTTGTAAAACATACTTTTGTAATGATGACTTTCGAAGTCAGTCATCGTGGAATATTACTCAATGAATTAGATGGACTTACAACAGATCGGAATGATCTTCAAGCAAAACTAAACGAGGTTGCTTCAAACAAACAGCCTAGCAAACACTTTCTTGCACAAATTGATGAATGGCAACCAACAACTATCGCGAAGGTAGAACAGGCTGCCGAATTGGCTCGACGACAGGTCTTCAAAATCACAAATTCAAAGTGGGAAGAAATTACAAGACAGTTTCAAACGCTGTCTCAAGAATTGAAGGAATTACAAGATAAAAAAGGTGTTGTTGAACAGGATTTAATTCGATTGAAACAAGAAATTCATCAACTTAATGAAGATTTAAAACAAGTAGCGCAATCATCGACCATCGAACTGAATATGGAACAGAGTGATAAAATCGTATGGCAACACATGATATATGTCGAAGAAAAGTCTGTATCTGCTGGTAATTAACTACGCCAATCGAAACCAGCGGGTAAGCATTTCAATAGAGTCTGCAACGGAAGCTTTGAGCAATATTTGTTTTTTTGTGTACTCAAAAAGTGAGTACACTCTAGAATCGGTCAGTGTGTCCGGCCGTCCGGCCGTTAACACGATAACTTTTGAAAGGAGAGTCCGATCACGATGAAATTTTCTACACAGTTTAGTCTTAACAATATCTCGGTCGAGTTCGAAGATGAGCATGATCGACCGAGCCATTCGTGAGTTATTGCAAAAATAGTCATTTTTCCCTATGGCTTCCTATGCGAAAATCGACCGATCCCAGCTTTCGTAAACAACTTTTCCTATCATAGTTAAATAAAACCCCAACTATTATATACCATTCGATAGAGAATTTCACGAGCTACAAAATGGTATATAAAACATAAAGAAACAAGAAAGCTAACTCACCTATTGCAAAGATAATTAAACGGAATTTGGTTTTGTTCTTGTCCACGCTCTAATTGATCTACAATTAGAGCTCTATCTTCCGATCATACAGATGATAGTTCGAGGTTTTCTGGGGTGGAGAACTCGAATATGTGCTCCATTCGCCTCGAAATTCCATTGGTTGAGCAGTAACCAATAGCAATCAAGTTATAGGAAAAAAGACTTTCTTAGGGTAAATCAAGACGAAGAGTTCAAATCTGAGCTGTATTTACCCCAAATCCTATTGGTTGAGCAGTAGCCAATAGAAATCAAGTGTTTATAGAAAAAGTTTGCCAGGATAATTTTTATGTCTCCACATTCTAGGATGACTCATCTGCCTCATTCACTTTTTGAAGTACACATAACTCTCGGATTTAAATCCGAGGTTTCCACATTTATTTTACTAACTATTCAAGTTTTTTTTTACCGTTTCGTCTACAAGAAGACCATAGCATGAGACAAATCAGTATAAGAATCTTTTAATTATGAAAAATATGAATCAAAAAGTCTTCTGTTAGTTATTACGTGATTTATTATACATTGCGAGAAAAAAACGATCAAAGCAACATCACATGTTATATACAGCATCTAAATTGCGATATTTCTCTGCTTTGGAGCTGAAAAATGGATCAAGATATGTTGGGTGAGTTTTTCGTTTCTTCCTAATGTATATAATTATCATGGAAATAAGTACGTCTAAACTCTATTAACATAGTGAAATGGACCGATTTCTAACAGAAGAATACATATTTATAACGAATAAGACCTGTTTTAGATGCTGTTTGAAGTTTATAGTGGTGCTGAAAGAAAACCATCACATTAAAATTCAATAAATCTCACCAATATAATTAGATCCAATAAAGCATCCCTCCCATGATATCTGTCACTATTTTCGACTTTCCTCATGTTACCCTTGACTACGTTACGAACTTGCTTATTCAATCTTGCCCATTTCTATGTACTAATACTATGGTAAACACTACAAATCTTCGTTTTCAATCCTTAATCTCTTTGATAAACTATTTTTAACTGAAACAATATATAGAGGGTCAGTTTTTTCGAAGTCAACCATTTTTCAACTGATCATAGTTATTAGAAGATGATTTAGGTAGATAATTGAAAAAAAACCTTATCAACTATAATTTGTATGAATTTTTAAGATATTTTACAATCCAGTATCTATATTCGAAATAGTTTCTAGTCAATCAGACAGATCCTTAGAAGTTGTCACTAAGCTCGGATTTCAATTCAATGTATCTTGAGAGGTTCGAGTTGAACTGTTCGTAGACTTCATCAAATTTCAAGCGATCAACTGTACACATGCACTCATTACCAAGAGAAGTTATATGTCTTGCTTATTTCCTTACAAAGTCAATGCATGGTGAAAACCAGAGTAGAGAGGTTTTATGATGAACTTGAATGAAATCTGCAATTTACACTTGCTAACTATTAAATTTTCTTGAATATATAGGATATGTTTGACTGTTCTTGAGTGAGACTTTTTAATATGTATGTCAAGAACTTTTAAGTGTCATACTGATTATGACATTGTCACAGACTAGAAATCATTGTCAAGCAAAAAAATTTATTAACGAGACATCACTTCATCTCGATATGTCTGAGGTTCCGACTTCTCTTCAAAATACTTTGGCACTGATCAGTCTAGGAGAAAACTTAGAAAGCTATGCTTCTTTTGTTTTCGTTAATCAGAACGACTTCGGCTATATGAATCAATATCGATATCCCTATATAGGGCGCTCTGACACAACTTCTGAAATTTCGTTCATATATTTTTTTTTTACCGCAAAAGTCATCAATAATGCTAGTTTTTTGCTATTAACATGAACTAATAACACTCTTTATTTAGAGGGAACACCAGCTAGCTGCAAACGTTCTTCAGAGAAAACTTTCGTGTAATGGTCATGCTTGTTCGAAATGTTATGGTTGTTCATTCTCTGTGCAACATCCTATAAACTAATCATACCAATTCATAAGCTTGATTTCAACTGAATAGGTGAGCCATTTTCTGGCAAATGTTCTCAGGAGATTTCATCAAACATGCAATTAACAATCATTTTGATAATCTACAAAATAGTATTCACACTGAATGAAATACTTCAATATAATGTTGATTTTCATTATTCACTATTAACTAGCTCTCATTACTCAACCGGTTTGGAACATTTACTCTGAAATATAGAATAAATGTGAACAAAACTGTTGGTAAATCTATATACAATGTCTATGTTCTCTTTATCAGTCTTTTTATTTCTAATTTTCATTCGAATTGAGCAGAATAGGTGAACAGAACTCTCGCGAAGAATAATCATCTGTCATGTGACCTTGGATCATCTGATGAATCTCGCTTTCTTGTCTTCGAAATGAAATAAATAGGTGAACAGAACTCTTCTGAAGAATATTCATTTGCCATGTGATATTGGATCCTCTGATGAGTCTCGTTTTCTTACCTTCGAAATGAAATGAATAGGTGAACAAAACTATGGCGAGAAACATTCATTTGTCATGTGATATTGGATCATCTGACGAATCTCACTTTCTTGTCTTTGAAACGAAATGAATAGGTGAACATTATCATTGGGAATTAATTATTCATTTAACTTGTGGTACTTTCGAAATGGCTTATTTGACGCTTGTAGTGTATAGGACATGATGAAGACAGACTGAGCACCCGTATAGCCTGTTCATCAATTCTTAGTTTCTAATCAATCAATCAAGTTAGAATCTCAACAATGAAATCAAGCGTAATCGCTGAATAGAATTCTCGTTAGAAGTATTTATTTATTCTATGATGTTGTATCCATTTGCGAGATTCAAGATGATAGTTCAGATGTAAAAAGTAATCGAAGATAATGATGATAATAGTTGTTCATTGTTATTCTTGTCTTTCATCAATTTCACAACTCCTAATACTTTTTTTTGAAAAAAACAATATATCTGAAAAAAAACAATGGTAGAAATAGTTCATAAATCATATAGATTTTGAGCAGCTACCAAAATCATAAGTTTTATTCATAATTAACCTACATAGAAGAATAAAAACATGCTACTTGTAATTTTGCATCATTCGAAAATGATCTTATCACTTTTTGTGACTTAATCTTGTTTTTGCTGTAATTTCTAGCTAGCACTAATTGAGATGAATGAAAACTTCTGACACAATTTTCTTCATTTAGCTTTTCTATATTTCAAATTTGTTTCAAAATACTCATTATAATTCAATTAGATTTTATTTCTTTCCTATTTGTCAATTAATTGTCAAAAGCTCGGTGAACTTTTTCATAGTTAATGAAAACAAGTTAGTATTGTAAATTGAAAGAAATATAGTCCTTTTGAGAATTTTTATTAATACCTTGTCTGATGTATTGATATTTTCATCAATGTATCTAATACATTTTGCAGTCTTTTTATTTGAACAAGAAGAACAGTATGAAACCTTCATTATTGTTCTATTGAATTCCATCGTTTCAAAAGAGATGTGTTTTGAGGATTTATATACTGGTTCTGATGTCAAAATGAGCTTGATGCCACTAGAAATGAAAAAAAAACAAAAGAAATCTCTACTTTTCTCTTTAATGAATCGAACATTGAAAATTATTAAGAACATTTCATAAAAAATATCACAAAACAATAAAATCAAATATACTTTCGATAATGAATCCTAGTTGTGTGTCCCACGCAAATTCAGTTGGGTTTCTAATCTTAAAATAAGGCATAAATGTTACAAGAGTGAATGATCCTTGGAAAGAAAATAAAATGCTCTTCAATGAAGTGTCACATGATATTACTGACATACATATAAAACTTCAATGATATGGTAAGTTTCGAGAATTAAATATTGATAAAATTCTAACATACTCGACTATTCAATGTGGAGAAACTATGATTTTATGGATTAGTGTTGCATTTCTAAAAATGAAGAAAAACCTTTCGACATTATATTCATTAAAATATAGCATAATGAATGGTAGTCATCATTTTATTGCAAATAAAAATTGTTCAAGTAGTAAGATGATCATAGCTCTCAAACAAAAAAACGAAAAAAAATCAAATAATGTGATCTTACCAACAGATACAAAATTATTGAATGTGAAGCATATTAACTCTTTGGAGACCATGGCTATAGATATGCGGCTTCGAAATTTGACTAAGGGAAGAAGCCCTTAAAGACACTAAAACTGGATTTTTTAGTATAGGTATTTTATTCCAAGACGCGTGGGACACATATAGATGTTATGGAAGAGTTTAAGTACAGTATATACATATTTTTAGCTCGGTGTATTCCTCATCATTTACTATACATGTTAGGTAATCTATCATAAGAAACTATTATTGGTTTGTGTAGAGTCCATCAAACGCATTTATGCTCTGTGCTCTCTTATAGGTTAATTTTGCGTGAGAAAATAAATCTCTAAAATGTATTCCACCTAATGCTGGTTTTTGACGCTGATTCCGGACATCGCATTTATCTTGCTGGGAAATCACGTCATGGCAATGAAAATTCTTAAAAAAATATTTATTTATTTTATTGAAAAATTATTATTTTTGAGAGAGTTGTAAACCACAATTTACCTGGAAGACCAACTTTTTTTTCAATATTTTGTTACTATTTCGTAGGGAATGAAAAGTCAGGGATGGGTGTGGATATGAACGTGAGATAGAAGACACCCACACTCACATCCTCTCTAACTTGTCGAAGAATAATCCTCGGAAATATTTATCGGTCAAATTATCACTATTTTCTACATAACAGGTAGGTAGTGAAAAAAAGACGATCTAAAATAAAATAATCAGAAATTTAAATTTCGATTAGTGCCTCGAATCCTCTATCTCCTCACAAAGTCTCTTAAAACTTTTCAGACAGGAGTTAGTTTTTAAGACTTTTCAAAGATTTGTTCACTGCTCTTGAACAAAAGCTGACACAAAATTTTTAAGTTCATATTCAGAAAGAGTACAAAATTTTGGATCTAATCCATAGATTTTGACTCATCTGAAATACTTAACTTGTTCAGTACGACTTCTAAATATATTGTATCTAGACATAAGCATGACCAATCGTTTTTGGTCTCGGTAAGAAAAAAGAATTGATGCACATCAACCAGCGTCATATGAATTGATCAAACAAAATGAAATTATATCTTTGTATTCGAAGGATATTTTATTGATGAAATATGTTTTCAATGAATGAATATAATAAATCAGGACTTTATGCAGTTTTTGAAAAAAAAAGCAGCAATGAAATAATTTTGATTATATAAATGTAGTTTAACAGTTCAGAATGTGATGAAAGAATCTATGCCATTATAGTGTAGCTTACATTGACACCAAATCCTGAATTATCAGGTCGAAAATATAATGGTGTACGTGTGAGAATATTTGATGTTAAATTAGCACCTGTAACACTGAATGAAGTAGTGCCAGATGTTGTAGCAATAGATGTTAATCCATCTTGAATACCCACTCCAATATATGTTCCTGGAAAAACATTGATTGTATTTGCAGTGATATTATAGGTTTGTCTCAATTGTGTTGTTGATATTTGAGAAGAAGGAACTAAATATTGACTACAAGCCATATAACCACCAAGAATTGGGATAATGCCATAGATCCAAATACGTGTTGATGCAGTTGGTAATCTTTGTTGAACATATTGAATAGACACAGTTCGAACATAACCATTTACTGTACTTGAATCATTGAGATTAAAAAATGTATTATTTGGTGTAACATATCCACTATTGGAAATTCGATTTGGATTCATAGTTACAACTGAAGAAAACAGAATGATGATTATAAGAAATAAAAATAAAAATTTTAGTTAAATAGAAATCTTACTTATTCCATTAGTTACAACTTGACCTAAATAAAAAGCAAATAAGAATAAAGAAAGAAAAAAACGCTTTTTTTTTATTCATATCGATATTTTAATTAACCTTTTTTTAGTATGTTTCTGTTAATTTAATTAATAAAAATTTCGAAAGATATTTCATTCGTAGTAAATTACAATTAATTTTTTTATAAGAAAAGATTTTTGTATCAAGATTGAGGAGTATTCGACAAAAATGATCGACATTGGAATCATTTTTAAGGAAGAAATAATCTTGACGTTAAACATTGTCGATATTGAATATCATAGTAGCTGATTTTAAAAAAAATGTTGAAAACTATAATGCATGACACTTGGATACGTTGAATTTCTCTTAGGAATTAGAAAAGACTGTTACTGATAAAAAACTGGATTGAATTTATTCTTATATTTATTGATTTTTGAAGTTTTCCAATATCATTTTTATCAACGAATTTCATTTTTCAGCACACGATAGCATACACTAAAATAATTTGTTATCTCGATGAAATAATGATCAATAAGATTGTAGAACTGGGATGAAACTACTCTCGAAGCCAGAATCAAGATCGAGGTTGGGAGCAGAATCGAGAGTGAGATCCAGATCGAGACTGAGATTAAGACTGGAACCGGGACCTATACTTTTTTGGACTAGAACTGAAGCCAGAATCGAGACTAGGATTGGGGCTGGGATCATTTTTATTGGCTGAAACTAGTATTGGAACCAACTATTTTTTGGTCGAGACCAGGATCCGAACAGAGATTAGGACTGGAGTTGAAATTGAAATCAATTTTTGTCTCGTCTGGAGAACGAGGACTGGGGTCAGCACTTAAAACAGAGCCAAGACCGAAATCATGACCGAGATCAGGACTGACCCTATCTCTTTTTAAGACTAGGATCAATTCTTTTTTTTTGACAGGATCCGGAACCACAACTAAAATCGAGACTAGAACTACTTTTTTCTGATCAGAACTTGGACTAATCCTTTTTTATGAACTGAAGCCAAGATCGAGGTCGAGAGCAGAACCGGGACTGTGATCAGTTTTCTTTGTATTGGAACTCGAATCGGGAGTGATCCCTATCCTTGTTTTTTTGGATTAGGATCAATTCTTTTTTTTTAGCAAGAACCGGTATCAGAACTGGAACCGAAACTAGGACCGAGGCCAGGTAATTTTTTGTTTGAGACCCGAACCAGCCCCAATCTTTTTTTTTGGGTCGGAATCAGTTCTTTTCTTTAACCGCGACCGAGACTATCCAGTCGAGCAAGGATGTATTTTAACGTGTCAAAACCGAATAAAAAGTGCGCTTTTTATGTTGAAAAAAAAAACGATTTTTATTGTCGCAAGAATGCAGTTTATTGGCTTCAGATTCGACATATGCGATCAAACAAAAAAGTTTTTTTTTGAGAAAATGTAAAAAGCACACATCTTAACACGTAAAAATGCAGTTTTTTTTATCCGTTTTCTTTCTGATCAGTGATCGGAACTGTCAACAAAAATGATTAATCTCTCGCATGTCTAAATCTCACAGAAGTATCACTCTCGAGTAAGATATCAACTATTCTATTATGAGGTAGAGACGATATCGGTGCATGTTTTTCTAGCTCTGGACTGAGTCAAAACTTATAATAAGCTGAAAAGTGCATTAAAACTTGTTTTGATCGCATTGGTTAGTATTTTCTTGGGACTGAATTGATCTCACCTCTGTTATGATGTTTAAATAGATCCTTTCATTAAGGTAATAACATTTTGAAGATTTTAAATTCAGTATCCGTATTTTACAGCATACACAAAAGAAAAAAAAACATTTTTTTCTTCATCGGAAAAACAGCAAACAATAAAAAATAACTTTTCAATTGAAAGAGAATAATGTTACCTTCGAATATTTTATCAAATTTTTATTTCCTAGTTAGTTTTCATATGGCTTACAGTATGTTTCAAATAAAAATTCAAAACTTGATATCAAGATCTGCTGATTAAAACGAGTCTCGTATATCATTCTTACACAAGCGACATTTAATAAAAATGTAGTAAAGGATACGCAAATCGAATATGTTATTACCTGGACATGTCAGTCGAATGTTAGATCCATTGCATATAACAGGAGCTGCTGTTGTAAGAACTAAAGATATTATTGTAGAAGTTGAACTGACCGTAGTGGTAGATTCTGAACTATTTCTCATATTGATATATTGAAGACTAAATCTTGTTGGACCCCATGCCATAATAGAGAATGATGTTGTTACATTAGGCGAATATGTTGTAAATATTAAAATATAAGTTGTACCAGCTTGAAGTATATATGTTATTAAAAATTGGTTATATCCACCAGTATCATCATCTAATGCAACAAGATTAGATGTGACATTGGATGGATTGAAACTATTGACATATAAATAACCATAACTATTTATACTACAGTTACTTTTGAATGTGTAAGTTCCTGTTGTATTTACTGTTACTCGGATTGCTTCAAAATAAAATATGCCTGTTGGTCCAAATCGAGTGAACCTAGGACTGGTATTATTCAATGAACTTGAGTAATTTGTTACAATGCCCGTAATATTGATTACATTTGGTCGAGTAGCTATTGGAAAGAAAATATTTCAGGATCATTAATGTTTAATTTCTTTCAATTTTGAGAATTTGTTTTGGATTTGAGTTCAGAATAACATCAAGCACTGTTTCTAGCGATTAAGTTTCATTCGATACGTACTCGTAGTCAAATAAACCGAACTATCATCTTATTAAGAGAGCGTCTATAAGAGGACCGCATATACGAGACACTCGATAAAGAACTTTCTTTTGCCTATTCAAAGTATCAATGTTTAAAATATCGATCCTAAAGTTTTAGCTTCTAATATCCTTCATTTGACACATTAACTAATACCAATTTTTAGCACTGTCCGAACTTTTTCGGAAAAAAAACAAGAGAAAATATCTTATAAAAGATGTCCTGGTTTCCATTTCAACAGGCCATTGAAATTGTTTATGATATATATTAGAACATAGAGAATTAAAAGCTGAACAAAATAAGCTATGTTGATATAGTTTAGTAATTAGCAATTCAAATTTTATAAAGCTAACATGAGTCAAAAGAATCGTTTTTATCAGCTCAAATCTAACAAAGTACCTTCTGCTGTGTTTCAGAATCAGAGGATCACAAACTAGATTTTATATATATTGTGCTTTTTTTTTCTTCTGTACAAAACGGTAAAAAGAATATACAAAAAACATCTCGGTTTCGATGTGAAACACGGCTTACATCTCCTAATTTTTCATGGTTTTTCAATAGAAAATGAACATTTTTAGCGGTTTTCATTATCATGGTACACTGCTAAAGCAAAATAGATACAATATTCGAAATCAACGTCAAAACCAGCATCTAATCATATATATATTTTAGTAAAAATGTTTTTCTATCCAAACCTGATCCATGATCCTCCATAGCTAAATTTAAAAGAAAATTTTTCTTCCTGGTTCTCTACCGGTCAGTTTTGGACAGAAAAACATTTGCTAAAATATATATGCCTAAATGCAGTTTTTTATACTAATTTCAAATATCGTATCTATTTTGCTTTAGCAATGTACCATGACAATGAAAACCGCTAAAAATGTTCATTTTCTATTGAAAATCATCAACAATGATGAGACATGTAAGCGCTGTTTTGCATTAAAACTGAGACGTTTTTTTTGAATATTTTTTTACCAATTGGTACAGAAGAAAAATTTGCACAATACATATATATAATCCAGTTTGGGTTCTTGTGATCCTGAAATATAGCAGGAGGTATATTGCTGTATTTAGACTCATCAAATGAACTACTAGGATTTATGTTGGTTTTATAAAACTTGATTTGATAGATATGATACTATATCAATATAGTTCCAGCTTTTAATTATCTATCTTCTGAGATATATCATGGAAAATCTCAATGATCTATTGAAATACAAGCAGGCACATCTTTTATGAGGTATTTTTTCTTGTTTTTGTCTCAAAAAATATGAGAGTACTAATAGTCAGTATTGGCTAGTTTTTCAAAGAAAGAATATCAGAAACTAAAACTTTGGGGTTAGTAATTGTAGACATTGATATTTTGAATAAAGATGTTGATGTGGGTGTGAGTGTTGGATATTTGTATACCAATCATATAAACACACAGCCACAACTACAACTACATCTACACCCCATACCCATACCCATACTCACACTCATACCCGGTCACAACTGAAATCTGGTTCTGAGGCTGCGATTGGGATTGAGACTATGACTGCGACCGAGGCCTAGGACGGAACCGCGATCGGGATGGCGACTGACCCCTTGACTAGGACTGGGACCCCAACCAAGGTAGAACTGGAATCAAGACTACAACTGCTACTGGAACTGGGCTAATTTTATTCTGATGAGGATCAAATTTTGTTTTACCGTGACTTTAACCAAGACCGCTTTTTTATGGTCAGAATTGGGATCAAAAACGATTGGTCCCACTCATGACTAGAATTACGTATCTGATAATTCATAAGAGATTTCAGAGAGGTCGACTATTATCATAGTCAGCTTCGCTTCATTTATCTTAGTAAATTATCAAACTTCAGTGTTGTTTTTCTTGCGAAAAAATTTCCTGATAAGAGCTCCAACAATCTTAAACAAACGTTGAAATCAGAGATCCATTTGATAATAAGAAGACTCTCCGTAGATTTTGTATATAGTGAGAAATAGGTGTGTGACCTTTCCAGTTCCGTTCGCGGAGCTGAAACTGGTTGACTAGATCCCGCTCACGAAAGCTGGAGCTATTCATCAGCACAGCTCTCTCAATCCTAGAAGCATGCCTAATGATGCAAAGAAACGGGAGAATGATGCCTGAATATGCTACATGCATGCATCTTGCATCTTCAGGCATTCTCATAACATCTTATGAACTGAACTGATGAATAGCTCCAACTGTTGGGAGCTGTGGAGCTAGAGCTATCACACACCTGATCAGGAAAAGGAATGGGACGAAAATCAAATTCATAATGCATACTAGTAGTCACCAAAGTTGTAGTAGTCGTAGTTGATGACACCATATTCAAACGAACAAGAGAAACTCTTGCTTGACCCCATGCCATAATAGAGAATGATGTTGTTACATTAGGCGAATATGTTGTAAATATTAAAATATAAGTTGTACCAGCTTGAAGTATATATGTTATTAAAAATTGGAAATATCCACCAGTATCATCATCTAATGCAACAAGATTAGATGTGACATTGGACGGATTGAAACTATTGACATATAAATAACCATAACTATCTATGCTGCAGTTACTTTTGAATGTGTAATTTCCTGTTGTGTTTACTGTTATTCGGATTGCTTCAAAATAAAATATGCCTGTTGCTCTATATCGAGTGAACGTAGAGCTGGTATTGTTCAATACACTTTGATAACTTGTTATCATAGTATTTGGAGGATAGGTTGAAGTGCCAGCTAGAATTATGGAAGATAAACATTATCGAAAAGTTTTAAGCGATAAAAAACAATATTACTCTAACCATTAAACTAACAAATTTAAAATATTACGTGTCCATAGCGAGCATGGATCAAGATATTTGATTTTTAAGATATTCACAATTTTGGTATAGGAACATCATTATAAGAAAACGATTCACATTCATTTTTGTTTTTACACAATCATCGGATTTTTGAGGAAGTGAATATTTAGCATCGTGTTGAAATTTATTGATTGCATTAGATTCAGCTTCGTCTGAAAGTTTATTAATACCGAACTGAGAAAAAAAGTCGATAATCATTTACTAAAATCCGTAAGTTACCAGTACATTCGATTTTCTTTCACATGAAAGTAATATATTATACCAAATAATATTTTAATAGATTTACTACAAATCGAGATGAAGATCTTCAATCAAAAGATTTTTTTATACCAAGGATACATTATGAGCGCCCGTTCTTCGCAGTTAATAATTGAACAATAAATATTATAAAATTTGAAGCAAACATTCCTTGGATTCTTACTTTTATGATGTTCCTTGGACAGATATCACCTGTGAGCAGCGAACACTCTTAACGTGTGCTTGGTGAAGGATATACCTTTGTTAATATCATTTAATTACATAACTTTATCTCCATTTGTTGTAAATCTATTGATTTCTGATGAAATGATATCGAAAGTAATGAGAACCTACAGATTTTGATAAAAAATTGCCAACTGTTTCCTCAATTTGGTATTAGTAAACTTTCAGAAGAAGCTGAATCTAATGTAATCGATAAATTTCAACAGGATTCTAAAAACTCACTCCCTCAAAAATCCGACAATTGTGTTAAAACGAAAATGAATGTGAATCGTTTTCTTATAATGATGTTCCAATACCAAAAACTGTGAATATCTTAAAAATCGAATATCTCAGTCCACGCTCACTATGAGCACGTAATATTTTAAATTTGTTAGTTTGGTGGTGAGAGTAATAATTTGACTCGAACATGGTCAATTTTCTTGTGTATCAATACAAAAGGTTCCACTGTATGTGATCTTCAATATTCTATATTCAATATTTTTGATTATTGCTTTCTTGATGCTTAAAAATGTTCACTTTCCATCGGCCTAGAATATTTGTTGATTATTAGACATTTCTGTATACTCCACCTTGTATCACCGAAGCGGCAAAATACTAACATGAAACTTTCTCAAAAATTGCACACGATAGATTTTCATGTGTTTCATTGACAAATTGCAAGGACTCATTGTTGGACAACTAGATTAGCTTATCATAAAAGCCTATTTTCATATTCAACAAAGACAATGTATTGACGATTTTTTTGCACAATGTTGAAGAGTTGTTGGGGCTATTTTTATGTATCGCGACTAGTTCCTTGATGAGCTAATACGAAGATTATCTTTAAAAACAAAGAAAAATTTGACCTTTGGAAAGGGGCGGAGATACATTTGCAAGGAGGACGTCCAGCATATTTATATGAAACTCTATACGAATCTATACATATATGTATTATGTTTATTTCAAAAATGAAGTTTTTCTATGTCCCCATTTCTCTTTCTAGAAATTTGTAGGCCGAAAATTTCTGCCCGTTTACAAGAGAGTGATTTATATCGATTTATCAAAGATGTTGTGCTGATTATTGTCACATAAAAATTTCTATTAGGACCGTTGAGTATTGTTAAAATATCCTCAATAAACCGACTTTCTGTTATAGGAAAATAGGCTATTCTAGAGAATACTATTGCAAACTAACAATAAACTTCTGCTATTCCGAGAGATTTTGCCTGTAAAATCTATAGAGCTCGATAGTGTGCAGTTTTACGTTGGTGCTCAGTTGTTCTGTGACGCGGGATTGAGTCTACTGGAGTGCCATATAGCCAGCATATAACCTAGATCTGTGGCAAATAGTTATTTTTAAATATGAAGAAAACAACGACGAAGACTATTGATTATAGAAAATTGAAGAGTACGTATAATTGCATCGAATCGAATTTAAAAAAAACAAAATCTGCATAAGTTTATCTTAGAATATCATTGAGATCACAATATGTATGACTAATATATTTATTCATCAACGATTATAACCAGTAAATGAACCCTTAGCACATTAAAATTTTAGGAAAACTTGATTTTCGGATTGAAATTTGGTGAATATTAGACGGAAAAGCCCAATTTTATGCAAGCGAGTGGTATCTCATCGTCTTTTTAGACGCTTTCTGAAAATCTTTATAAGGATTTTGTACAAGACAAAATGCACTATATTAAAATTCACCTTTCAAGAATTTTCATATTAAAAGAGAACTTACAGTAAAAAAAACCTTCGTTAAAAAGTCAGAAATTTGTCGATGCCAAGGTGTATTTTTTTCAAAGCGTTGCAAGAGGCTTTTTGATTCAGCTTGACGTGTACTTTCTAATGAGATATTGCCCGATCTGAACGGACAATAAAATGACAGAAGTACAGACAAACCAATGAAACTAGCTGTTTGCGTCTTCTGACACTCAGCTTCTGCTTTAATGCCTATAAACTCCGTCAAATTAAATCTCAGTAGCCAAAATTTTTTTTTCATAAATCCATTTTTCCATGAATAATCGATTGATGTAAAAAAAATTAAATTTCTCAATGGGCTCACAAAGTATATAGACTATCACCAACACTATAGGAGCTTTAGAAAGCATTGTTATCTTTCTGTTATTAGCTTTGTCTTAAAATTAAACTCAATTTAACAGTTACATGCGAATAATAAAACCCATAGTAAAGATAAGATTCTCTAATGTTTAAGTTTCAATCTACTTACTTGTTACTGGAGCAATAGTAGTATTAGTAAGTACTGTTGATGTATTGGATGTAGGAATAAGAGTAACTCTTGTTGCTCCAGATACAATTACTGTATATGAACCTATAATATTTTCAAAGTAGGTTGTTGCAACTAATATATAGACAGTATTTGGTTGTAGATAATATATGAATTGAAACTGTCCATAAGAACCACTGTCATCATCTTCTCCCAACAAATTCAATCTTGGTGAAGACGGCAAGAAATTGTTTATATACAGGTACCCATATGTGTCAACAAGAGAATTACTTTTGAATCGATAATAATTAGCTGTTGAAACAGTTACTTGATAGGTATCATAGTAATAGTTTGCATTTGTTCCTCGATAACGTAAAAATTTTCGACTATTTGTTGCCCATGCCGATGAATAGGTGGTATTAGCTCCATATATATTTACTAATTTTTAGAATAAAAAAAAAATCGAGATTTCAAACTCTTCATGTTCTCAACGCAGAAAGATTAAAATTTCCCTTCGAAAATCTTTTATTCCCTCGACTGAAAGGAGGGTCATATGAAAAAAAATAGTTTGCTTGTTGCTTGTCACAAGGTCAAAAGAACATCCGCTTAAACATCAATGATCATATTTCCTCGACTGTAGGGAGGGTCATATAAAAAAAATAGCTTGTAGGTTATCGAGGGCGCTGAATCCGAATCCGAAACCCATTTCTTTGGCCGTCATTTCATTGGTCGGAAACCGGCCAATCAGAAACAAACTTTCTTATTTTAAGACTTTTGACCGTTTTGATGGAAGTTTGCTATAGGTTATCAAGGGCCCTGAATCTGAATCAGAAGTCCATTTGTTTGGCCGAGGTTTCATTGGTCAGCAACCGGCCAATCAGAAACGAACTTTTTTAGTTTGAGACTTTTGACCGTTTCGATCGAACTTTGCTGTAGGTTATCGAGGGCTCTGATTCCGAATCCGAAGTCCATTTCTTTGGTCAAAGTTTTATTGGTCAGAAATCGGCCAATCAGAAACGAACTTTCTTATTTTATGATTTTTGACCGTTTTGATCGAAGTTTGCTATAGGTTACCGAGGGCGCTGAATCCGAATCAGAAGTCCATTTGTTTGGCCGAGGTTTCATTGGTCAGAAGCCGACCAATCAGAAACGAAGTTTCTTATTTTATGACTTTTGACCGTTTTGATCGAAGTTTGCTATAGGTTATCGAGGGCCCTGAATCCGAATCAGAAGTCCATTTGTTTGGCCGAGATTTCATTGGTCAGCAACCAACTGGCCAATCAGAAACGAACTTTTTTAGTTTGAGACTTTTGCCCGTTTCGATCGAACTTTGCTATAGGTTATCGAGGGCTCTGATTCCAAATCCGAAGTCCATTTCTTTGGTCAAAGTTTTATTGGCCGAAAACCGGCCAATCAGAAACGAACTTTCTTATTTTAAGACTTTTGACCGTTTTGATCGAAGTTTGCTATAGGTTATCAAGGGTCCTGAATCTGAATCAGAAGTCCATTTGTTTGACCGAGGTTTCATTGGTCAGCAATCGGCCAATTAGAAACGAACTTTTTTAGTTTGAGACTTTTGGCCGTTTCGATCGAACTTTGCTATAGGTTATCGAGGGCTCTGATTCCGAATCCGAAGTCCATTTCTTTGGTCAAAGTTTTATTGGTCAGAAATCGGCCAATCAGAAACGAACTTTCTTATTTTAAGTCTTTTGGCTGTTTTGATCGAACTTTGCCGTAGGTTATCGAGGGTGAAAAGTCCGAATCTAAAATCTGGATTTCAAAATTCAGATTTCGAATCTTTTCGTTCTCTGAGAAGTGATGCTAAGAAACTGTAAGTACTTTGTAATGCGTGACAGCGGTGTAATGAATCAAGAAATACGAAGATAAGATGGAATTAGAGTACTTGTAGAACAAAGATTGAGGAATGAGAGCAAATTACGCAAAAAAATTACTTAGGTTGACAGGATACAACGGTTGTGTCCACTTATTAAGAAAATTTCAGATTATCAGTAAGTCTATATCAAGGTGCCCTATTCCTATATACTGATAAACTTCCAAAGAAAATTTCTAATGTAGAGGAATTTTTTTGTAACGGATCAAACTTTTCATCAGTTTTTCAAACAGGAACGATGGCTCGATTATGAAAATGGCATCAACCTTTCGTGAGTGTAAAGTAGCTGGAAGTAGTGGCTAGCCGTGAATGCCGTCCTTTTGGGAGACTGGCGAACGAGTAGCTGCCACCAAACTAGGTTTATTTAAAATCTGTTTTACGACATTTCTGCATAACATCAGGCAAGGTTCTTAGAAAAGCGCCACTGAGACTTAACCAATGACACTTTATGTAAAGAAGGGCTCCTATAAACATGGAGAAACTCGATAGACGACGCGTATGTATTTAAAAGATATCTTGCTCGGTATAGGAAATGTAGTACTCTTTAATTACAAGTAGAGAAGCTTTTAAAGCAGTTGAAATGTGGATTAGTCATGCCTTGAATAAGAAAGTAGTCATTTGGGAATATGTGATCAAAGACGGTAGTAGCTAAGTGTGAGTAGCGCGACGTCGGAACTCCGATAGTGAAATATAGTAGCTCATATTCCTATTTCACAATTTTTTTGTGTGAGATATGGTCTATTAAGCTAATTTTTTGTATGGAATAATGTACTTAAGCTTCTTTCGACGACGAGTTCAACGAAATCTCAGATTGAGTATCTAGGTAAGGGATTGAAACGCATAAGGAATAGTTCACAAGTGTTTTCACTTTTGAATTGCTCATGTAATAAATATAGGCAGTTTTGAAACTTAGCCAAACGTAGAATCCAGTAACATTTAAATGACACTACATGATCGTATAATTACTGGAAGAGAACGATGCATAGCAGCAGTTAGTCGCGAGTGGCGCCCCACTGGGGTGCCGACGAGCGCCTTACTGCTGTCCTAAGAAATCTCTTGAATAGAACGCTTCAGAAACTTCCAATCCATTGGAAGAATCTCTACCGTTTAGATCTTACTAGTTTTCATGAGAGGGAGAACTGGCAAGAGGGCTAATAAGTATATTTGAGTGAAGTTGTGAGAACAGGTGTATATAACGTCTTCAGTATCGGAATCGAACCTTTCCGCAAAAACGTCAATAAAACAATTTACATCGAATCATTAAAAGTAGATTTGAATGGAATGAATTAAATGATCTTTTGTCTTCATGGATACGTCGTCTGTCTATTAACTTGTCAAATTTTTTTCCCGGCTATTTGAAATTCATTGTTTAATCCCACAAAGATTCAGAGTTGAAGCCTCATTCAAGTTGCATATACCGAATATTAGTTTGAACAAATATACTTTTTAGTCTGATAGCTCCGCTGAATACGCATTTTCGTAGCGGGTACCGGCCAGTGATATTACCAGCCTATGTGTTGATGACTATGCACATTATTAGTATAGTTTGCGAAAAGTGTAGGGCATCTTTACTGCAGTCACACTGATATATTTTGTGTGTTGATTTTCTCTGCAAATCGAATATACTATTTTTTTTTCGTGGTCTGAGGATATTGCTGTGTCAGTGTGAGTCGCGCGGATTTCTTTTGAGTGTTACTGATAGAGTAACAGATTAAATGAACGAATGGTACAGCCGGCAGTATCACAATGATACCAACAGCACTGTACACGCCGACACAGATGTGCACATTAATGTTGACACCAGCACAAAGCCATGTGCAAACGCCAGATGCTACCTTTTACAAAACGTCTGCACCAATAAACAACTATCGATGCAGTGAAATATTCAGTCGAGGGTTAAGCGAGTAACACAGACGAGCGTTACTTGTTGGAGTAGATATAGGTGTGTGTGTGACAATGAAAAGCAAATGATGATATGGTAAATGCTAACATCAGTTTAGAGGAAATCGAACTAGATTAGGTTTTATTTGCACTGTCAAATACACCTTCTATTTTTCACCAATGGCACAAGAAGCAGTAAATATAATTTTACTTTTTGTTCGTCGAATCAAGTATCAACATCAAGGGTGTGGGTGTGAGTCAGAGACATGCACAGTCCGCGCGGAAGCGGCGGACGGGAACCGAGGCGACCGTCCTGTGCGTGCGATCCGTTCGCACCCTAACAAAAAGTATGATTCATATCGGGGCGCCCACCCCGCTCGACGAAAAGGCTTTTGATGCGGTACTCGCCGCGCCGCTACCTGGAAGTTTACGTTACTTTTTCCGCTGCCCGCGTAGCGTTTTTTAGGCGCGGTACACATCTCTGGCGTGGGTGTCATTGTGAAGAGTAGATGCTCACCCACGCCCACAGCCGCGAAGATATTCATTTACCTGCTCTCACTCTGTCTCATCCTAAATACCAATCGAAAAAGGAACATTTCTCATGTACAGAGCTATGGAAGACAAAATATGGAGCTAAGGAACAGAAGCAAGAATATATGACACAGGTCATGGGTAACAGAGAGAGCTTAATATCTTACAGAGAAGAAGAGAATACATACCAAAGTCTATAATAGTCAAGAAATAGTTTAAAAAAGGAATCGTGCAATTTGCAGGATGTCCGGCTAGTATTTTAACTAGTGGCTATCTATTCCTGAAAATTTCAGCTTCTATGGTCTATTTTATGTGATGAATCTATTGCGAGACAGCCCCTTAAGACTTCAAAAACTGACTATTGAGAAAAATTCAACGTTATCCTTCTGCCTATGTGATATAAACCATTCGAAAACCGTGGTTAAGCGATAGTTGAGAAAATGAACGGAAATTAATCGGCGGTTTTCGAACAGCTTATATCATATGGATGTAATCTTTCGTATTTCAAAAAGCAAACACTACTCTTCAGAAACTAATAAAAAAATAGTAATTTCCAATCAAAATCTATCGTTTCATTCTTATTCTATTAAGCTAAATAGTAGTTTTACTTTGCACAAATTTTTGAGTAAAAAAAAATCAGAAAATTATTTCTTACATGGAGCAGGTGTTGATGTTGGTGGTAGTGTCGTTCCACTCGCCGTACAGTTGTAAAACCGTTGAACTGCTTGTGCATCATACACACTTAAATTACTTCGTTGTCCCATAATAACATTTGCTTGACGTGCTACAATAGTTGGTAAACCATTTATAGAGAATGCAGTCGAGCTATAATGCATCAATGATCCATAATCATACGGTGTATTATAAGTATTCACTGAATTATTATCAAGTTTATCAAAATTATGTGACGTGCCTGAACGAATAGAACAAAAATTTATTGATAGCTTTAGTTTGAAGTATTTGATGTTAAAAAAATTATGACCTATAGTGTTCAATCAATTGTTTTTAATTTCAATTTCACTTACATGTTCATAGACTTCTGGCAGTTCTCGATCAAAGAACTGAACTAGTATCAGTCACTTAGTTCTTTTGAAAAGAACTGGTTATGGAAACTTATTCTTTTTTGATTGAAAGAATAAGTATTGAGTACAATCACTAAATTATCATTATCGAAAGAACTAGTTCAATTGGAAAGAGTAGATTATCAGAACCAGGACTAAAAAAACAGTTACAGGAACCAGTTCTCGAAAAAGAACCGATTCATAGAATCGTAAGCTGTCATAGGTCTACATATCTACATCAATCAGTGATTTTTTTTTTGCTATCAAACCGCACTTTGATAGCTCACACGTCGTTGATATGTTCTATTTTTGATATGAGATCCTTTTCCTTCAAACTCAGATTAAGATACCGCACTATGCTCGGATTACAAGTGCCACTCAGTTAAAATTCATCAGTCAACATCTTTTACGTAATCGGTTTCTGACGGCTGAAAGAACAAGCATCGATAAGGTGAGTTTTGTGTACAAATATTTTATATGTATGCGGAATCAACATTAAACTCTGGAATTTTTTTCTGTCGAAAAACGACTTTGACTTTTTACCTATAGTTTAGCGTCTGTGGGGAACTCAAAACTAGTAGCGTAACCAGCAAATTTTTACAGAGAGTGTAGGCTAGCGAAAAAATATTTACAGGAAGAGAAAGGGCAAAATCATTTACGGTGAGGGCATTGCACTAGTGACGGATCCACGAGGTGGCTAAACACCCCACGAAGAAAGTTTTAAAAAACGTATTTTTTTTTTCGTCAGGAACAGCTCAGAGATCTGTGGGGTGGGCTCAATCTTCCCAGCCCAAAATCCTGACACCGACACTACATTGCATTCCCGTGTTCTTTCTCCGTGTCTGCGCCACTATTCTATACCATCATAAAAACCTGATTTTTCTCAAATATCTCTCGTTAATATATCATCAGATGCGGAGTTTGATGCTGGTTTTAAATATCTGGGCGAAATTTGAAAAATGAAGTTTTCATTCAGAAAAACCTGTTTTACTGTATGATATTAATAGAAGACTGTTTCCGATTGCCGGCGATTCATAATGACACTATAGAATCTACAATGCATGTTATTGTATGCTAATCTATTCTTCCAATCAGAAGCATGCAAAAAAAACTGCTAGCGGAATTCCTGCGAGATTAAAATGCGAAACACGATCTTCTTCTCTGTAGGATGCTACGCTCTCTCTATTACTCATGGTCAACGTCATATGTTCTTGCTTCTGTTCCTTAGTTCTATATTTTGTCTTCCATAGCCCTCTACATGAGAAACGTTCTTTTTTGATTGATATTTAGAATGGGACAGAATGAGAGTAAGTGAATGAATCTCTTCTCGCCATCATAACCTATTATCAGCCTCACACCCCACCAGAAGGTTCCGAAAGTCTGTTAGTCTATGTCCTACATCGAAAATGAGCGAGAAAAAACAGGGCTCAAAATCTGATTGACTTATATTGAAGAACCCATCAAAATTAAAGAGGCTTTTTCTCCTAAAGCGTGACAGATGAACATGTGATTACTTCAGCAAAGTTGGAGCTGTCATCATTCTCTGTCGATTCTCCATTACAAATGTATGACTCACATGGAGAACAAGTGGAAAAAATACGGTAATGAATTCTGATGGGTCGCTTCTATCAAACAATGAGAGAGGAACTAGACACTCGACGTTATATATATTGATTCTAGTGTTTGTAGTTTCTAAGCATATTTCACATACTTTGAATTACTTTTCGAGACATATTCGGGGAGAGTATGAAAAACTACATCGATTTATAGGTACCACTTATTGATTCGAGATTGTTTTTTACCCAAAGCTTTGCTTTGTTTGAGTATTTGATACTGAAATTTCGTTCATTTTCTTTAAAAATCCGTAAATTTATCTATCAACAAATGGGATGCAGTTTTGGTTTGTAAAATGCAAATGACTGTTCACAGTTTGTTATTAAATCGGCAAGTTCTTTATTATTTCGAGATAGATTTTTACTTGTTTTTTTTAGATATTCATGTACTTAATCTAGCAACAAGCGAAGTATTATCTGTAATCGAATGTTTATTAAATAGCATAATTGATACAAATTATTTCTAACTCAAATGTATAGTTTTCTATTAGAAACTGTTGGCTAGGAATACGAAATCTCAGGAATTTAATTATTATGTTGCCACTATCTGATCATTTAAAGAATATTTAGAGTATGCTACTCATCGAACAGAAAAATTTCTGAAAAAAAAGTATATCTTATCGCCGGAACGGCAATCACACTCGGATTAAAATCTTTCATAGAGAGCTTTGAGAATACGGTATAAGTCTGAAGCAACAAGTAATTAATTAATCAGCTTTGGATTCAACATTTTGATTGGCCACGTCCAGAAATTCTTGAACCTAATGGGCACTGTCGTCAACAGACGCTAAAAAGCCAAAATTGTTTTTCGACAGAAGAACTTTCAAAATTTAATATTGATTCTAAATATGTAAAACCAAACTCGTCTTATCTATACTTGTTCTTTCAGCCTTCAGAGCTGATTACTTAAAAGATATTGATTGATGAATTTCAACTACTAGCGACACTTATAATCGGAGCATAGAGTGGCATCTTAACCTGAGTTCGAAGAAAAAGGATCTCATATTAAAAATAGAATATCTCAATGACGATTTGAGCTATCGAAGTGCAGTTGATAGTAAAAGAAACTCACTTATTGGTGTACAGATATAAATGAAATCGAAATTAAAAAACAATTGATTGAACACCATAGGTCGCAGGTTATGCTAATGAGGAAATTTACACTACCAGATTCTATATTAGCCCAATTGATGGTCACATATTGATCACGATCTGGTCTTGATTGTTCATGTTCAAAACCTGATGATGAAAAGAAAAAGGAAACATTATTTTTATTAGTTTATAGAAAAAATATCAATTGCTATGAATAGTCATTTCGATCAAGTGATATCCACGTACTTATCAATAGTATTTACAATATTGCGGAAATCCTACTTTTTCTCACAATTTCTATATATACGAGGGAATTGCGCTCGTATTGTAAGGTTATGGCTGTGCGTATAGGTATAAATTTCCTTTAAGTTCATACCCACACCATGAATGTCCATCGTGGCTGAAAATCCGCTGCTGTCGCGCTGCAGCAGTTTTCAAAAAAGTGTTTCTAATTTCAGTACTGCGACTATATTTGACCAGAAATATTGGTATCAGTCCATCAGATTCATTCAGTCTCGGGGTGTTTAATTTGTAAACCCTGAAATTCTATTAAATTCCTGTAGCTTTTCAATGTCTTCCAAAAACACAAATGCTGCCGCTGCCACGATGTTTTTTTAAAAACCTGCCGTTACCACGCTGCTGCCGCAATGATTTTTAGAAAATATGTCGCTACCGCGCTGCTGCCGCCACCGTGGTAGCAGCACCGGCAGCGTCGCCATGGACATCTCTAACCCACACTCCCACCTTTATGAAAAATATTCACATTGGATAAAAAGCTTCTAAAACTCGTCTTTCTTGTCATATTTCTTTGATAAGAGCTTAAAATATGTTCAAATTTCAATTTAAATACCAGATTCAATTTGAACTGAACTAACCGAACCCAAATCAAGTTTTTGAAACTGAAGTCAAACTGAATCGAACCGAGCCCGAAACGAACCGGAGTTTTCGGGCTCTGGTTCAGAACTAGTACAATGCAGAGATGTCCATGGCGGCGCCGTCAACTCGCCACCGCGCTGCTATCGCCGTGGTCGTGGCAGTTTCTTTTTAGATAACATTACAAAAGTTCATGAATTTGCACAGAACTCAGGTGTTCATAAGTGTAACATTCAGAGACTAGATGAATCTCATGAACTTATACCAATAGTTCTAGTTCAGTACAGCGATGACAGGAATTTTCGAAAGAGTTTTTGAAAACCATCGCGGCAGCGGCAGACTCTCAGACACGATGGATATCTATGGTACGACGTCAATATATCAAACAATATCTAACATACTAACCTAATGCATGTAATAATTCGTGCATAATTGTTCCAATACCGAGACAACCAGAAGCTTGCAATGTAACTGTACGATTTATGTTACGACCTGGATTTTGTCCGACCTAAAAAGAAAAAGTTCAAGTAGAAATTATGCAGAATTTTCTATCGTCATATATATTCTTAGAATACTGACATATGATGAACAACCTAGCCCATTTTCGAATATAATATAATACGGATCGGATACATTTCTTGGTCGAAACTGAACACAACGATAATTATTGATAGCTACCGTACGTTCTAACATTCGCATTCCAGCAATAATAGACAATTCTTGGTCATAAGCTGAAAAAAACCGATTATCATGGTTTCCTTTTCAATTAAGAAGATACGAACTATATCCTGGTGCAAATATGTATGGAACAATTCCATTTGGCCATGCGATTCCCGAACCACGAAGTATTCCTGCACGCTAAATTTCATTGGAACAATCAAACGAGATGAATATTATGAAGACAAGAAGTAAACAATAAACTTACGCCATTTAGCCCAATAACAGCTGGAAACTTCATATCACCTTCAACTTGGTTTGCTATAAAATGAAAAAGGAAAACAAAATTGTAGATATGAGACATGATTGGATTTGTTCAAACGAAGTCGTTAGATTCTTATAGAGAAAAAAGTTTTTGATGGAAGCCCACCGAAAAAAGTCCTATTCCATTCTTGAAATATTCAAATTTTTCCGAAGGCACTATCATCAGAAAAGGTACATTCATAACTTAGCAAAGATACATTCATCAGGCTTGAAATTTTTACTATAAATGCACTTGAAGTTGATGTGATTATTGTAGAAAAATGGGTTCACACGAGTGAATCGTGCATGAGTTTTAGAGACCTGCAGTTTTCACCATTAAAGAGAAGAGATCCCCAAAGTATACAGAAATTTAATTAGTCATTAATGAGTCAATTAGATGAATTCTTGGTAAAGATTTTAGGAAACGATATTTTGGAGCTATTTTCCTTTTGATTTATAATTTTAATAAGATTATTCGATAGAAAAAATTTTTCTCTGTCGATCTATGCAAGTCTCACATTCCTAGATTTCAGTCAATTGACCTGTTATCGTCAGGAAAGGTAACTACGCTGCAATAATTTATCATCTTGAATCAAATCGTGATATCTGTTTTTAGTTTTGAAATGATCTGACACCCGTATCACAATAAATATGGAATTTCGCGATCAGTCTTCATATAACGAGAGGGTCAACATTTGGAAAATATTACAATACTAGTGTCAGATGATTTCAAAATTAAAAACAAATATCATCATTGAGTCCAGGATGGTGAGTTACCCCAGTGTAACTATACCATTCCTGACGATCACAAGTCGATTGGCTCAAATTGAGGGTCTCAGGAAAAGTTTTATACCTCGTGAATAAAACTAGCTAGGAATGTGAATCGTGCATAAGCTGAAAGAGAAGAGTTTTCTCCATCGGAAAGTCTTATTAAAATTCTAAATCACAAGGGAAATAGCTTCAGATTATCATTTCCTAAAATCTTTACCAAGAATTCATCTAATTGCTCAATCGCTGACCAATCATTTTTCGGCTCAGTTCGATACTTCTAGGTCTTTTTTCTTTAATGATGAGAATCGTCGGCCGCTAGCTATTTCCTGTTTGAAATTATTCGTAAACGGCTGCGGCCATTGTTTATTAAAGAGGCTGTAAGTACACAAAAAAAATGATCATTTTCAATGTTTTGTGTATATGCATGTCTCATAAAAGAATCTTGTCAGAGAACTGCTATTTTGACGGTAGCTCGACCTCACTGAGCCTTTACTCAGGTAAACAGTTTAGCTCTTCGGATAGTTCCTGTCGATCAATAGACCTTTTACAAAATCACGATTTTGGGAGAGCTTGATCTCCAAAGAAATCAAGGCTATAGAAGTCGGATTTGTATGAATTTAAACTACAGGCTAATTGCTACAAAATTATATAAGAATTTGCGTGTATCCTTGTAAGACGGCTCCATGAACCCTGTTGAAAAATATGCACAAATGATCCATTTTCTATATACAGTATATTTGTGTTTGTCCAAAATTTTATAGACACGCGCTTCATATCAAATAAATTCTATCAAATGTGAATCAGCACATAATCCTCCATCACCTTAAATAAACCATCTTTTTGAAAATGACAAAAATTTCTTTCGAAAATCTTTGAAGGGAGGTATGAAAATTTTTCGAAATTTTTTTTCTTCATTTTCGAGATATATGTTTATGCAAGATAATAAAGGTTCATGTGCTGATTTATACTAAATAGAATTTATCTTATATGAAGCGCCTTTCTATAAAGTTTTGAATGAATTCAGATATATTTTATATAGAAAATGGATCGTTTTTGCGTATATTTCAATAGGAGCCATGGGACCATTCTACAAGGACCCATGCAAATTCTTATAAAGCTTTGTAGTGCTCATGCTGTAGTTTAAATCCATAGAATACCAACTTCTATAGGTCTGGTTTCTGGGGGGGATCATGCTCTCCCAAAATTATGATTTTTCTGGAAGGTCTGCCGAGTGACAGGAACTACCTAAAGAGCTAAATTTTTCACCATAGTAATTGCTCAATGAGGTCCCCCTACAGCAAAAATAGCAATTCTCTAATGTGGTTCTTTGATGATATATGCATATACACAAAACACTGAAAATGATTATTTTTTGATCCAGCTAATACTAATGATCAGTTTATGAACAGTTTTACTTATGTGAATCCATTTTTCTATAATAACTACATCAACTTCAAGTGCATTCTCAGTAAAACTCTTGAGCAAAACATATGTGTCTTTATTGAGATATGAATATCGCAGAAAAGTGCTTTTGTCCTGAGAAAAATTTTCATATTTCGAGAATGGAACAATATATTTTTATCAAATGCTTTGCATCAAAATTCTTAAAACTCTTCCCTGTATAAGAATCTAGCGACTTCATTTGATCAAGTCCAACCGTGATTTATACCAAATGGCTCATATATTCAGATTAAGCATCGTAGAAGTTATCTTCTTTTTTCAAAATTATTATTCATGATAAGTCGCTGGATGATCAAAAATGAATCACGTTGTGTACGAACTCTAGCAAAAAGTCTTACTATAAAGTATAAAGATGTTGTTCCGTAAACTATTTTCATGACAGATCGTATTGTCTCTCCAGCAAGTTTATTTTGAGCAGTTTTATGAATTCTACTCTACAGAGATTTGAAAATATTACTACAAATAAACGCATGCATAGCTTCATACTAATGTCTTCTACACAGATAAGTGTTCAATTGGATTTTCTCAGTAGAAAAAATCATCTATCATTTTGTTGTTTCGGATGATAGCAGTTAAAGAAGGTCACCTGTGTCGCTGATCTACGGTAAAGTAGTGCGTTGATCGAGACATGCAACAACAAAATGAGTCAGCCTGACGAAATATTACCTCAGTTATTTATTCTGCAAATTACAATTCGATAGTTTATTTTGTTCAAGAAACATCACATTTTGCTTCCTACAGATTAGACTATCGAATTTCGATATGACACTATGTGTAACACTTTCAAGGTGATAGAACCCACCGGTGAGTACCACTATAGGAGTGGCTCAAAAGCATATTTATTGCAGAAAAAATTGAACATCTCTGGCATACTTTGACCAAAGGGGCTGATTCTTTTACTGTTGATAAAGGAATATTCATAGCTTATATTGATAAGAGAAACGTTGATGAAAGCTTGTCAGCGCAGCTCCTGTGGAGCTGAAATGTGGAACTTGCATATATCCTTAAATCGTAATATTCTAACACATTATATGTAAACTGAAAATTTCCCTGTGCACTGTAGTTGTTTTTCATTGATAATCAATAACAAGAGCGAGACTTTGTTATTTACTTCTTCATTTAAAACAGAAAATGTTTTTGTTTTAGAGGGCACTATTTTTATTTTGCACTGTGGCTATTCGCTCATTATCTTTTATCTTTTTTAATTCGTTTTTCGTAATTCAACATTCTTATTATTATAATCATTGAATTCATTTGGAAATAAATCTGTTTTATATATTCATGATATCTACAGAAGATCTTACGCACTATTATATACATTAATCAGCTCACAAACAGTGATGTTGATTATCTTTCAAAATTATAACTTGATCAATTTTTCAGAAAAAACTAGAAAGTCTGACGCTTGTTATTCTTAATTGGTAGGGTCTGTAATAAGGATGTCCGTAATGGGGAGTGTCTGTAATGGGAGTGTCTGTAATGGAGGGGTGTCTGTAATAGGAGCCTGCATTGCTATGTGTCTGTAATGGAACCTTACATTACTATATGTCTGTAAGGGAAGCCGCAAAAACTTGAACTTAAAACTTACACTCACTAATTTTCTTCGAAGATATATGAGAGTTCCACAAAAGCTGTTTTAAAGTACTACAGTTGCTATAAATAAAAAAATGGAACCTTTCGCGAACTATAAAAAAGCAATATTCATGTCGCCGCGAATGAGTTAGTTGATTTCTCGTGGTTATTTTTTCTTGTCACCAAAAGATACCTAATCTTTTAGCAATTGATTTTAATCAGTATTGTTCAAGAAAATAAGGAGTAGACATATCTGTATTAATTATATGATTGACAACTTACGATTTAGTTCCAGTGGGCTCTGTGTTGGTAAGTCTTTCTTAAAAAAACAAGAAATATAGCTGTAGAAAAATCAATTGATAAATCATACTAACCGTTGACATTGGAAGCTTATTGGCTTGACTAATGAGAATGAAGCCAAACAATACAATAAGATATGTGTTGATCATTGATTGTTTTGGATAACGTGTATGAACAATAATCCTTGTGTGAATACCTATGAAATGTGTACATATCATTCGCATTAGTAGTTCAATTATCTCGATTCTAACCGGATATCACATTTTCGTGTGTATGAGGAGGGTGTTGATGTCGATACTCCCTTATTTTTGTTAACAGTGGTATACCATTTGTAGCTTCTGATCAATTCTTATAGATTCTGATTATTAAGAAAGACTTTATAAGTCAATTTTACGAAAAAAATCATGTGATTTGATTTGACAGAGTTATAGGAATGGGATCTCAAAAATCAGTTTCATTGTTTTGTCGGTATCTCCGTTACTGTTTTTATTCGTCAGATCGAGATAACATCTCATTTAAAACCGCACGTAAAACTGAACATCTTACAATTCTTTTAAAAAATTTCGCTTTTTTTGATTTTAAGTCCATCTATAGTATTATAATTGTTAGAAAGAAACTTTAATATAGTACATCTTATAGAGTATTTTATCTTCTACAAAATCATTATAAAGATTTTTGAAGAAAAAAGTTTTAGAAACGACCGTGAAATGCCATTCGTTGACATGTATTTGAGCCTTTTCCGACTGATATTCACCAAATTTCGATCAGAAAAATGACAATTTGTTCAAAACTAATATGATATTCTAAATCAGCATCAAGCGCTGAGTCGATTTATGCGTATTTCAGACACTTTGTTTTTTCATCGGAAAATTCCCCGTATTTCTCCTCAGTGTTGGGACGAAAATGAAATTTCGCCAACGAGGTCATTTTGACAGTGCCATACAATTTCTAACGTTGTAAAATTATACTAGAACACAAACTGGTAAATATTAAAACAATTAAAATAGTGTTTTGGTGAAATTCATATTTTGACCAAACCCCTGCGGGAAGGAAGAGTACAGGGGATGTTTCGATGGAAAATAAAACGTCTGAAATGCACATAGGACGACTCAGCTTTTGATGCTGATTGAGAATATTATATTAGTTTTGATCAAATCGTCATTTTTCTGATCGGAATTCGGTGAATACCATGTGGAAAAGGCTAGAAACTATGTCAACAAGTGATGTCTCACTGCCTGATTTTGCCCTTTCGGGAAATTTTTTTTTCTCGAAGTCTTTGCAACGAGGGTGTGGGATGTGGGGTGTGAAGTGTGGGGTGTGGGGTGTGGGTGGGTGTGAATGTGGGTGTGAGTGTAGGTGTGGATGTTAATGAAAGAAGATACACACCCACACCCTCTTTTAGAGAAGCAAAATGGTGATTATTGTAAAGTATTGTGAGTTGTCGTTGTCAATTAAATACTTATCTCACACTCAAAATAAAAGCTGTTAGCACAGTCCTTGTAGGATTAAAATATGAAACACAATCTAGCTGTTGTATCCCAGCTCCTGAAGATTGCTGCTTTTTACGTATATGGGGGCATATTTCTTCATCATTGCTTACTTTCCAATATAGAACTTCAACAAGCAAATACTCCATATATATTTCAAGTAGGTGTAACTTCTACATGATCTTAGATAGCCGTTTGAAGCCGTCTGTCACGGTCTGTGATGGGTCCAAAGAATGGCGATCACTGTCTTTGATGGTCAATTAATAAATTAATTAACTAGATAGTAATTAATAATTTAATTAATTAATTAAAATGTCTGTCATGGTCTGTGATGGATTCAACGCTGTGTCTGCCACGGTCTGCGATGGGCTCAAAACCTGTCTGTCATGATCTGTGATCGTCCCTGGAGCCTGCCTATTAGGGTCTGTGATGGGTCCAAAGCCTGTCTGTCACGGCCTGCGACGGGCAATCAATTAACTAGACAGAAATTAATTAGATAGTGATTAATTAGATAGTAATTAATTAATTAAAATGCCTGTCACGATTTGTGGAAGGGATGCGGGGAAGTAGGTCCAAATTTCCGCTCTATAGACTTTAACACGTCTTTTAGATCCTGTTTCATAAATAAAACAGGCGTAATTGTATGCATATCTGAAAATCTCAAATCCAGATCTGTAAATCTATCTGGAACATAATGCTGGGTCCTTGATTTTTGCCGTTAGAAAAGTAGAAGAAAGATCGGTCAGAAGAACAATTTTATGATTTTTTTTGAATATTGCTGCTTTGAATTCATTGCGAGCTTTGCTAGAATAATGTTAATTTCTTGACCATTAATGATCGTAGCATTCCAACCATAACAATATCGACTGAACGTGATTGATTTTTTATTTTCTGGTGCTCTATTTAGTATACTAGAATAGTTATCGAAGAATGCTCAAGATTTATTCGTTTCGAAATTTTCTTTCGGCATGTCTCACATTCGAAATATTCATATTTCCGGGGTTTTTAGAATTTTATTTTGAAATTATAAGACATTTCTGTATTCGAATGTATTTTATTGTGTTAGTGTTCTCATATTTTTTTCATTTATTGATGAAACAAAGTAAGCATAAATATTTTATAAAATATGACAAAAAAAAACTATCAAGAACTTCATTCTCATGATGCGGGCAACATAACTAGATTTTTCTGGTGAAATAAATTCGGTTTTTTTAATGCTTTTCCTTTATGCCCTCATTGTCGCTAAGATCCAAACCTGCTAAAACTGAAAATCCTAAAAATCAGTTTCTGAAATCAGGAGAATTGGCAAGCTTGTACCCGATCTGAGTGGACAAATAATAACGGAGATACGAGTGAAACAATAAAACTGGCTTTTGCAATCTCTTTCCTTTAACTCTATCAAATCAAATCGTAGAAAGCTAAACTTTTCCTGATAACTCCAGTTTTTCATGAAGAATCGATTGATGAGAAAAAAGCTTTCAGCGCAATCCCTGCGGGATTAAAAATGTGAAACACGATGGAGCTTTTTATATTGTGAACGAAGGAATTTAGTAATGTATGTCTCAATTTTCAATCACTACGCACTGTTACAGAGAGTGTGAGGAGTAGAGACCGGAGAACTTTCTTAAAATATATTGTTTTTTACAAGAAAAGCAAAATGAAACTTGACTGAAAGTTTAATGAAAGTGATAGCGTTTATAATTGTTCATTTTTCTATGAGAAAATATCTTGTTTTAATATTTTTCATTGCTACAAATAATCCATTTTATACCATCTCTGTCAATTAACTAATGTTTCCACGTTTTCTCATTAGTTAATAACAAGCAGTAGACTTTACTTGCGATACTGCCTCTGTAACAGTCGGTGACGCACGGTCAGCGTTGCTAAAGACGTCTGTCACGTCTGTGGGGGGGGGGGGGATATAAATTTCTACCCCTATACACTTCAACACTCCTTTTAGATCGTGTTTCACAAAAAATATGTTAAACTGTTTCATAAAATGATCCTATGGACGGATGTTCGACTGATTCGCGAAAATATCGACAGTTTTGCACAGAATGATGGAGCATGAATATTTGTTTAGCTTTCTTTTCTCTTATGACTACATCCACACACAACTTGTACCATCTCAACTGGTTTCTGTAAGATCTTGAATACTATGAGTAGCATGTTTCGGTACGTTTCTCAAAGCTACATTGAGTATATTTATTAAAATTAAAACAAATCCTAAGACAATGTTAAGCACATCAATAATACTGAAGCATTACTCATAATGGCTTAATGCTCGCGCAAAAGCATTAACATTTGTTTGATACTTATACTAGCCTTACACGCAAACAGTCACATCCTATTATCAACAGTTACGAGATCTTAGCACTTCTCCTGAATGAATGAGAATGTTTGTTTTATCTACCAACTACAGATTTCACTTTTGTATCCGGAATTCTAGAAACCGAAATAAAAACTTTGCTTTTTCTTATTTTCATTGCCTACTCGATTCCACTAAAACCATTGTCTATCTATTCATACTCATTATTCATCCATCACAATATTAATTAAAATCCTTCGCATTAATTCTCTTACCAGACGGATGCAAACACAGCCAAAAATACGGCTAAATCAGATGGAAACAACGCACCAACTGAATATGATACGTAAAAACCAGGTAATTTAAATAAATGCTTAAACGGGAGTTCTTTTCAATTCTAGAAAAATAGAGGCGTATTCATCATGCACTATTTACGCTTCAAAGACGCACAAAAGAATAATACGACAGTGAAAAAACATCATGCACTTAAAAAACTGAGTATATAAAATTCGTCAGGATGATTGTGATAGATGAATGCAATGTAAAATAAATATTTACTTATATTAGGTACTTAAACTTCTGCATCAAAACTTTAACCCTTAGGCAAAAACGATTAAGAACTCACAGCAAAATTATGTATCGTACAAATATACTTCTGTGACGACAAACTGGATGGAGTAGCTTGCCTTCTCTCTCGCCAATGATGTTTGTTCGGCTACTTCACATCTCCAGAATGTGATCAGTTTACATTGAATATAAGCTTCTAGAGGAGGGAAAACAAGACAAATGAAGAAAGGAAATAATGACAGAGATAAGATGTACAAGTTAAATAGACGTAAGTAAAAGGTGATATCAATATTGGCACACCATCCCACTCAAATCAGACGTATTTCTGGGTGTCTAAAGAAAAAGAAACATATCTCAAGGATAGCCAAAAAATAGACACCGAGAAAATGAAGAAGGAAAATAAATACAACATTAACTTCATCATCTAAATGAGAATCACATCAACCCTCATCACAAAAATTTTCCTGAACGACTAATTTTCTCACGCTTATTGTACCATTTAACTAGGAGAAAATGAATACTTCAACAATTTAAACAAAGTCATAAAAATCAAAAATTCATACAATTCAACAAAAAGTCTTTATTTTTCATATCGTTCATATACTGGTCATGATTTCATCGCAAAACTCTTCTACTGTTCGATTATGGGAGTCCATCTTCATTTTCTTTTTACTTACGTCTTCATATTTCACTTTGATATGTTTTCCTTCTTGTCATAGATGAATAACTGATATATGTAGTTGAGCTCCAGATATTTTTAGTGAGTAAATCGTTGTTAATTTCATATATAGCATAGCAGGTATAGAACTTGTATCAATAAGATGAATCACCATGTGGTAGAAGGGAAACGCGGAGTGTGGATGTGAGATGTACGTGTGAATGCTGTGCATTTTTCGCCCATACTCACACCCACAATCTTGATATTCGCCATATCAGACCTCTTCTATCAACAAATATGACTAGTTTTGTACTACATTTGTGGGCCAAAGGCTGAAATAATCCATGAGAAAGAGTGTCTGAATCGTTAACGTCGTTTAGTTTTTTGATACTGTATTTCTGACTATACTGCACGAAAAGTCCCATTAATCTGCCAGTGTATTAGAGAGATTCAATTTTTCACCAAGACGCTTTTTGGTATATTTACCATGAGAGTCGATAAGCAGTCCAAAAGTGAGGTGACCTAACTTTTTATCAGCATAATGAAGTGTGCTAAAAAGTTAGATTGAGAAGTTTTAGACATCGCTAATTCATAGGAGCACTTCAAAGTAAAAAATTCAAATTACGATAGTGTCTCGGTACCTTTCGCTAGAACCATGAACGATCTTGTAAGAATTAATTCAAAACTCTTCGAGCTTCAACGATACTTCTTCCTGTAGGTAATATAAACGGTCAACAAAAAGAAAACGCAACTACTTCTAAAGCAATACATGGCCTGACTTTCAAAGAAAGAGTTTGCTTTGGACGTGCTCTAGAGCTGTGCAGCTTGAGAAATTCGTTTCTATGCCGTAGACCTAGCCATAATCGACATATTCAGCAGCACTGGTGTCAGAATTATCTAATCTGTAAGATTTACTCTGATTGCGATCGATACATTTCAGAAAGAAACACGATAACCTCTCTATAGTGAGAAGAATCTCACGGGTAAATACATGTATAATGAATGGTTCAAACAAAGGTTCTATAGGGATTCAAAATTTCGTAAATTTTCAATGAATTTGAATGAATTTTTCAGGAATAATGTTCTAATTCCCGACCCATGTCGCCTATCTTTTAGCAACTACGACGCACTTACGTCGCAGTGTTGATCACACTGCAATCTGTAATTACGAAAAATTGCGACGCAGTTACGCGCAATTGTGAAAACTAATCCCAGTTGCGCGTAGTTACGATGAAAAAAATCGCAATTGCGTGTAACTACGATTTTTGTTCGCAACTACGCGTAAGTGCGACTTTTTTTCCAGTTACAACGCAACTGCGTCGCAATTCGACCTCAATCGACAACATGAGGATAATGTAGTAAAAACCAATGAATTCCAATACATTATCAGAAATAATGTTGAAATGCTTTAAAATTCAGTAAATTTTCAATGAATTTGAATGTATTTTGCAGGAATAGTGTTCGAATTACCGATAATCCATTGAAAATCAAAGAATTTCAATGCATTATAATGCATTACTAAAAGCAATATCTGAATGGTCAATAATTCAATAAACTGCAATAAATTATAATTCATTATTTTGAATAATATTGTAATCTTCAATAATTTATTATTTTCGCGAAAGGGAGTTCGAAAGTATTGCTTCACAAGTTTAAAATAGGCTGTGACAAGATTTTGTGTATAATCATGATTCTTTCAAGGACATTATTCCAAACGAAAAAACAGATAAAATGCAAGAACTGACTTGTTACATGCATAAAAAGGCCATTACTACACATGGGTTGCTGACCTCCATTATCACTCATGATTGTAAACGGGTCTATATCTATCAAATACGACGAAAGACGACAAGGGTATGGGTGTGGGTGGGAATGACGAGAAGATTAACACGCACATCCCATACTCCATACCCATACCCCAACCTCACACTCCACACCACATATTCACACCCACGCCCACGTCCACGCTTGACCAAGGATTATACTATTTGAAAGAGCTATTGACTGTAACTCAAGAATAGTAGTCAACTGCGTAAGAATTGGGTACTTGTCTAGTTTAGTCGTAGTGCATATACAATAGTTTGCAAAAAAACTTGGAACAAATTTTTAGTCTATATTGACGCCTATTTCAACTACTTTCAAAAAAAATATTTCTTTATTTAATACATAGTAATATACAGTTTTACAATATGCAGCTCAATAGTTAACTCGTCTTCCCTTTTACTCAGTAACTAAGGAACATCTATTTTTCATGCTGTTAATCAAATTGATTATAACAGTTTTTTCAATTTTTTTTCCATTCTTCATCGATAAAAATTTTCACCTCATTAACATTTGTTGCTTTTCTTTTTTCAATCCGATGTTTCATAATGGTCCGCGTATTTTCAAGCGAATTGAGATTCGGACTATTCAATAGCCAGTCTATAATAAGTGGAACATTAGCAACCAACCATCTTTTAGTTGTTGAAGATCGATGCTTGCGGTCGTTATCTTGTTGAACTCGACATTTATTATTAAATTGTCGTCTAGAATTGGAAATCAAGTTGTTTCCTTATATTTTGATGTAATAATCACTGCTCTAATATTTTGAAATGAATGAAAACCAACTGTTCCATGATAACTGGTAGAATCTCAAACATGAAATTTTTGTCGATTTTCAACCATTTGCTTGCTCGATGTTGTAGAGAATCTTGAGTTCGGAGCTTTTTCAACTGATAACTAATTGTAGACAATGGTATCTTCGTATCTCAGTGGATTTTTCTGACAGAACGAATTCCCATGTTCCAATAATATAATACAGAAATATAATGTGTTTTTAGTCTGTTTACCTTTACCATGTCAGGTTATAAATAAAGAGCGACAAAATAGAAATTAATCAAATACACAAATATTATTAGCAGATAGTCTAGTAAGTCTAAACCTACAATAACAGTAAAATAAATGCTCAAGGGAATCTAGAAAATATAAAATATTTATACTGTCAGTTTGTTCCAAGTTTTTTTGCAAACCATTGTATATATATATAGCACATCTAAGTGCCATAATATTGTAGTAGTTGCAAAGAATCATGAATGTACAAAATGATTTTTTTTTCTAGCGACTTTTCTATTTCTCTATTCATTAGTCTATCATTTTCGTTTGTTCAGATAGCTTTGATAATTCAGTTTATATTTTATATTTCATGTGCATAGTTTATTGACAAACTCAATTTTTTTGTTATTGAATTAGTTGGCAACTCATGGGCGGTGTTTAGTTTCAAAGTTCGGATTAAAATGCAAATGATGAAATATTACTTTTCTTTTGTGAATGATCTCAACGAATTCTTCTATTATATGAAATGAATTTCAATTGCTTGGCATCTATAATGAAATTTTCTGTGACGACAATGATTTTTATGAGGTTTCTCGCGCCTATATACTTGTTCGATTGATTTATATGAGAAAAAAAATCCATTGTTTATGCTTGATTTTTTTTTATGCGAATCCAAGAACGGCTAACCTTTTTATTTCTAATCGAAAAATATTGAACAACAAAGAAAAATCGATCTATTGAATGATATTATACGAATATTTGATTGGCCTTGTAAGAGTATTACAGGTAATTGTTTGTCTTTTATTTTCTATGATTAAAAACAAAAGTCATTGTGTTCTTATACTTCTATTTGAAATGAATACTTGAGATGTATGTGCACAGATGTTTTTTTTATTTCAATTATAAACTGATCAAGTAAAGACATAACAGAGAAAAAAAATCGACAAAGTTATAAAAACTGCATCAACAACTTTGAGTGTTTGCAACGCTTTCTTACTTACTTGTCATTCATTTTCATCTCTTTTTATTAGAAAACAGTTCGTTGAGAAACAGAAAAAAAATGATCCATCCAAAAATCTCTTCACCTTCCTATTCTACACTACGAAAAAGACGACGAACTAGTAGTGGCAAGTAAGATATGGATACAATAATTTTGATTTGTATTCAGTTAATTTATTTCTATACATAGAACATTAGTCGGATCGGCCAAATCAGTACGACAATATGAGAAAGCAATTTCAACAGGTTTGTTTTACTAAGTTATTAATATATATCCAAATTGTTTATGTCTGTTTCTTTAGAATCAGAAGATCCAGTTCCTATACGTTTTGCAGATTTGTACAAACAAGAAAAAGCACGAGTTGAAATGGGCTATATGTATAATAAAAAGAAAAAATCATATTTAATTGCACCTGATAGTAATTCATCATATGATTATTTTCATATACCAATAAAAGATCTTATATTATGTTTAGCTTTAATACCTAATTCAGTTTTCCGTACAGTGTTCAAAAAAAAACAAACAAAACCAGCTGAAGTAAAAGCATTTCAATTAAGATTGGTATGTCGATATATATATATGCATATCAAATTTTAATTAGTCAATATTATTCATCCGCTTATTCTTTTTTTTACTTTAGGATATACTTAACAACCTTCAGGTATAATTATACTTATTCTTAGCCTTTATTTACTTTTGGGCGTTGTGTGTTCTTTTTTCTCCATCTGTTCAAATAAGTATAATATTATTATTTTCTTTATAAAACAATGTGAAAAAGTTAATAAGATATAAACAATATTGAAATGAATTCAATGAGATATTTTTGTTGTTTGATAATAGAGATTTCTATCGGAGTGCGGAAAATGTGTTAAAAATACTATCGTGGCATCTTTTTTTTTTCTTCAAGGACATTGCAAAATTGTATGAATTTGCACAGTATTTTTGTGTTCACAAATGTAATACTTTTACACTGGATGAATTTCATGGATTAGTAACAACAGTTCTTATTTAGTGCAGCTTTAGCAGTGAAATTCAAAATATTGTTTTGAATATCATTAAATAATAAGTTTTATAAGGAAATGAAATTTTTCAGAACTAAACTTTTGATTTACTGTTTGATTCCAATTTGTTGGGTATTTTATTCGTTTCATTTTTGATAGTTTTCTAGTAATTAGTTGCTATTTTAATATGTGAACAAAACAGAAAATATTTAAATTACGATAAAAAACATAGGAACCTGTTCTGCAGGGCTCGCAAAGGTATTTATGTACTTTTAGAATAAAAATTATAAAAATTCCAATGATCAAGATGATGATGAATGGATGGATATAGCAGATCCTGATGGTGCATCAGAACCAACTAGTACAAAAAAATCAAAAGGTTTATTTTATCTAATCGTTTTTTCTTTCTCATGCTTAATCATCTTTTATACTATTAGGAACACTTGTATCAAATAAAAAAGTAAGTGTTACCGAATAAAAATTTCTTTTTTTGGTTAGTCGGTTGGTATGGTTTAATGATGATCTTTTTCTCAAAAGACATGACAAACGACATATACATATTGAAATAAGATAGTTTTATATGATAGATGATGCTTATATTAATTATCTTAGAACAAAATAGAAATAACATTTTTGATCATTAAATATTCACCAATATTAATTATATATTTTGAACAATTTTGTAAATAAATATCTCTAGGATACCATACCAGATATATTTAAACGAATGCAAAATGAACCCTGGTGGAAACAAACAAAAGATGAGAAACATAGTCTTCGTTCTATGCTACTTTATTTAATTGAAATTCTTAAATTAAAACAAGTTGATTCGTTCGAATCAGCATGTTATTATGTTACTGAAATATTTCGGTATACAAATTCATAGTTTTTTTTCTGTTAAATTTTTATTGCTTTTTGATTTTTTTTTGAAGAACTACTGGTATCGAGCCAATACTTATCAATCAAATTCTTGATATTCTTCTGAGTCACTTAGCAAAAGATGAACATGATCCTTTAGAGGTATATGCCATTCGTACAATTTCTGAATTTATGATTGAACGAAAAGATATTATTGTTCGATTACTTGAATATGTACTTAATTGTCAACCGGTAAAATGATTAAAAATAAAATTTAATTAAAAACAATATTTTGTTTTATTTTTTTATTTAGACTGATATTTTTCGACAAGAAGCTATTAATGCAATTAAATTTATTACTGATGTTAATAATTCAGATGATATTGATTTAATTCTTGATGATATGTCTATCGTTCATGTATGTAGAATTACTTTATTGTTGTAATATGAATAATTGTCTTTTGTGTTTAAGAATTCTCCTGAAGATAATTTTTCATTAAAAATGATTATAGAAGGAATCGAAAATAGGAAAACAACCGAATCAAAAGCAGTTAATCAAGATGAAGAAAATCATGAAATACATCCATTATTAAAAAAAATTTCTGAGGAACGATGGTTTCCTCGAGGAAATTTTCCGCTTACTCTCGATTATGTACTTGATGCAATTATAGAGAAATTACCAAATGCAACAAAAACAATGCTTAAAACATTAACGACACATTTTGTTCAATTACATCAGTAAATATTCTATCTTTTTTGAATTCACTATTAATTAGTTAATTGTTCCAATATAAAAGGTTTCAAAATAGGATCGAATTAATAAATTATCAATGAGGGTGAGGTTTTTCGTGATCGTAACTTAAATGTATCATTATAAAACGAGAAATGTGAACATTGTAAACTTCTTATAAATTTCATAGACAGTCCTTCCATCTCTGCTATATTTAATAAACAAATAAAGAGGGTCGTATTAAGTGATGAAATCATCGCCTACCCCACCTCGAAACTGAGTTTCTTAATTTTCCGATAGTCAATTACAATGTCAAAAGTTGATCACCGTTTGAATCAGATTATTAGACTTCACTCTGATTGTGCGTAGCTCACTCAAAACTCGATACTATCGATCTCCTATTGCATCATGTAATACAGCGTTTATATGGAAAATTTCTCTTCGTTTTTCAACTCCTTTAATTTGACTAATATATCAAATGAGAGCTCTTTCTTTCCTCTCTCATATGGCATATAGGAGTATGAAAAAACACATTGTTCTTTTCTTTTTTTCTTTTAGATGACAGTGTTCACTTGAATGTATAATATGAGATCATCCATAACAAAACTCTCTCAGTATCGAGCTGTAAAAGCAGCGATCCGCTTTGAATTATATATGATTCAATAAGCTTTTCAAAGTTCTACAAAATGATACTATTGCGTTGTGGGTGTGAATCTTCTCTTCACCCATGCACATCCCAAACACACAGCCACACCCACACATCCATCGTAGTTTTCATCCAATTATTCAGTCCTAGGCCCTGTAATAATTACATCGAAAAATAAAATCAGTCAAAACATCGTTTTTGTTATGTATTCATCTGATGTTTTGATTTTTCCTAGATTTTTTAGAAACTTAGAATTGACTTTTTACAGTCAAACTGAAGTTTTGACTTACTTTATTTTTGAATACTGGAAAAGAAAAAAAGAAAAGAACAATTTTTTCCATATTCCTATATGCCACTCGAGAGAAGAAAGAAGGAGCTTTCATTTGATATATTAGTCAAATTAAAGAATTTGAAGAAGAGAGAGAAATTTTCCATATAAATATTGCAGTGTATGACGTTATAGGAAATCAATAATATAGAGTTTTGAGTGAGCAACGCACGGTAGGAATGAAGTCTAAACAACCTAATTCGAACAGTAATTGGCTTCTGACATCTGAATTGACTATTAGGAAAATAAGAAACTCAATTCCAAGAGTCTTGATTTTATCAATTAGCGACTTCCTCCTTTGTGCGACCCTTTGACTCAATTTCCAATCAGTTCACTTTTGTCTCAAACACATATCATTGCTAATACTTTTTTCTGTCTAACGAAGAAACTATTCCAACTGACACTTGTCATTTGAGCTTATATTGGATCGACACGTAGGTCTAAATAAGACTGGAAATGGCGCCGAGTTATGGTCGGTTTATTAGATTTTCGATCTAAAATTTTGCCTGTAGATAGGTCTTTGTTAAACTATTGAATTTCCAAAAATAGTCCTTTGCTACAGATATGTTACAAAAAATCGAGTTCACTTGAAAATTCAACAACTCGACGAAGGAACATTCTTTTCGATGGAAACTTTCAGAATATTTCAAGAGTCATTAGATCTATTTATAGGCAAAATTTTAGAGCGAAAATCTACTAAGCCGATCATAACTCGACGCTACAAGTTAATGAAGACGAATCCTTTTAGGTTTTTGCTATTCTCATTGAGATCTGCCTATGAATTCAACATGAGTTCAAGCAGTGAATGTCAGTTGAAGTAGTTTCTTCGTAACATTAAAATAATTCTATTTTGTTTTATATTTAAGTTCTTTAAAAATTATTCTCTTCAAGAAATATTCAATTTAGAAATAATAAAAAGATCTTTGATTAAGACAAAATTTCATATTTTCACAAAAAATTATTTCTTTTTCTAGCGTTATTGGTTATTCCAACGAACAATTTGGTCGAGTTTCAAATGCTATTATATTACTTTTATCACATAATGATGCTGATCATCGATTAATAACTGCATCAAGTCTTGTTAATCTTGGCCGAGAAACAAAAGCTATTGATATTGCATTATTAAATTCATTTTTAAATGATCCTCGAGTATATGTCCTTTTTTTTATTCAGTAATTTTTCCTTCATTATTATTATCTTATCATATAGATTCTTGTTCGAACAGAATGTTGTGAATCATTAAAAAAATTAACAAGCATTATGTCCGATACGGTATTAACTGATTGTGCAAATGATATTTCATATATACAGGTGAAAAATTTAAATTATGAACATATTTCAATATGATTTGTTTTTTGTTTACTAGACTTTACCAGAAGAAAATTTTAGTCTTCAAAGTTATTTACAAGAAAAAAATCGTTTACCAACACCACCACCATCACTATCTGTTAATCAATCACCATTAATAATAGAAGATCAAAGCAATGAAGAAAATAATATTCAAATAAATGAAGTTGAACAAAATTTTATTATTAATGAAATAGAAAAGAATAAAGATACTACTTCTAGAACTCGTTCTTGTTCATCTTCGTCTCAAATTATTGAAGAAGTATCAATGTTAAATAATTCTTCTCTACCAATACAAACTGAACCTAATCAATTGAGTGTTCCCTCAAGTTTTATTTCATCAATGACACCCGTACAACCAACAATTCGTGTAGAAATTAATGAAAAACGAACTTCTGATACACCACATGTATCAAGATCTCGAAAAGAACGAGCACCAAGTGAAACAAAACGACAAAAACAAACTCCTAATTTAGATGAAATTAAAGCAAAACAGTATATCTATACTGAAAATATTTTTTTGTCTTTTTATTATTTTTTTCTTTGATTTTAGGCCATCACTTTTACCAAACGATACAAATATGTGGGATTCATATGCGAAACAAAATGGTACTAAACATGAAAAAGAAAACAATCTAAATTTAATATTATTTGTTATTTTATTTATTTTAGAAACTACTGAACAGAAAGATATTGATGAATCTCCAGTGAATATTGTTCCTGAACCACAAATATTAATTAATAATCAAGAACAAATCAATGATCCAATTCAAACAATTCTTGAAGAACATAAAAGAACTGTTGGTTTTTATCGTATGATACAAAATCGTCGTATACTTATACCAAAAAAAATTTCTATGAGTAATACTTTTTGTGATCATTCACATATGATTATTAATCAAGATTCATTACAATTATCATCACGTATACAAAATACAATGAATTTATCGAATTTAAATCATAATCAAAATCAATTAAATGAAGTTGAATTTATACAATTACTTTCATCACTTGTTGTACGTGCTTTACAAGTACATAGACAACATGAAAAAATTATTCCAGGTTTATCGACAGGAAATTTTGCAAATGCATTAAGTATTTCACCAATGCAAATACATACATCATCAAATACATATCAATTACATGTAAACTCTCCAACAAAATTACCACATATTATACATCAACGACCAACATCAAGACAATTTGCTCATATTCAATCGACTGCACAAAGAAAAGCTGCAAAAGAAGGTATAGATTTTTTTTTGGCAAATAGTAATGAAAAATAGTAAAATGTATCACAACTGAATCAAAAAGAAAGAGAATACTCGTAATGGACTATTATGTGGATGGATATAAGATTTCATATGCGAATAATAAGATATCTATTATTGAATAATTATTCAAATAGTTGTAATTAGATAAGATTGATGGAATATTAGAAGTAATCTTTTTGCGATTAGTTATATTATAGGATTTCTGTCGATAATCAGATGCAATGGTGAAAACTGATGTTTTGTCGACATGACTGAATTCTTTTAGAGTAAATTCGTTGGAATACTGCAAAAAATTAGTTTCACTTTCGGTTCTCAGAGATTTATTGCCTGTGTCGGCGTTCAGTGTATGTTTCTCTGCTATACTGACCTTAAGGGTAATGACTAAAAGTATATTCATAGATGGAAATAATATATTAAACGAAGACTTTTGTTTTATTCTTAATTTTTTTCAAATAGATTAAACTTTTCTTTTTTTTTGAATAAAAATCAAAGTTTGATTTAGTTTATTGTGTATATCGAATATTGTCTTAGATCCGAACTCGATGACCAAACGGTACTGCTCTGTCTCGAGAAAAATATTTAAATCATCATCGCTAGTATATCGTTTAGTACTCTTGAAAAATCATACGAGATTAATAAAATTTAAAACTTCCAATTGATCAAGAAAAATCTTCTAGTACTACGAAACTAGTCAAGTTTTGAATTATTCTTTTAAAGTTCAAAAGCAAAACTGAAATTCATAGTCACAAGAGTCTTATATTGATATATTTGATAAAGAAATTCATTATTTATCAGCAGTTAGTAATGTAAAATGTTGTTAACAATTTTTGTAACAGCTTTAGAATTTAATCATTGTATTATTAGTCTTTCGAATTTAAGGAAAAAAAGCATCTAGTTCGTAGATGAAATTTATATTTATAATAATCTTTTTCAGGTATCAATATTCAGAAAGCTCAAAGTATAGAAGGTGCATTATCAAATCTTATGAAAACTAATCGAGAACAAAAAAAATCAAAATTAATATCCTCAACACCATTAAATCTTTCAAGTTTGAAACAGATGGATGTAACTCATGCTTGGCTTCTTGTTCAATGTATGTATTTGTTCTCTTTTTTTTTCTAAATATAGAAATTCTATGATTTTATATTTAGTATTAAAATCTCAAGGAACACTTAATTCAGAAAATTATCTTCAAAAAATTATTCAGTCTTATCCAAAATTTATTCCATTACTTCATACAAGAATACCACAAAATCTTGTTCCTATTATTTGGAATGATCCAATTGTTAAACAAATTGCATCAATATTTAATAATAATAAACAAGTATAATATTCTTCTAAGTCTTTTCTAATTATAATTAATATTAAATTTAGGATGAATCAACTGTTGAAAGTTCTTCGACTAAACAAACGTAAGAGAATTATTTTCAATAAAACAAAAAATATCTTTCATTTCTAATTTAGTGATACAAAACAATCAATACCAAACATAGATGATGAGTATGAAGTAAATGATTATAATTATACAACAGTCATATCTCGTGATAATCATAGCAAGAGATTTTTACCACCTATTCGTGGTTCAAAAATGTAGATAATATTTTTTCTTTCTGTCAATAACTATTTTGATTTATTCATTTTTTTTTCATTTAGCCATCTTCCACATCATGTTCTTAAATTTGGTTTTCGAGAAATCGAAATGAATCCATCCGAATCACCAAATAATATGTTACATGAAGAAAATCAATCAAAATCACGTAAACGTCGAATTTGTGTGCATCTTATGGTCAGTTATTTTTTATTCTGTATACATATATGTTAGTGTCTAATCTGAGATCCAACATTGGACGGGCATTAGTTCACACCATTCTCGGATTAATCAGTTACAATATGTCCATTCTAAGATTCGCCTAAAACTTTTAGGCAAATCTCACGAGGGAACCACCCAAAGTGATACCTGGCGTTTAAGATGAGACTTCAGTCGTTACGTAGGGACTATTGAGACTAGAAGAAAGCTTCTTCCCCATGCTCTGTCCTTTTAGAGTTATGTTCATTACACTGGATTTTTTTACCTTTGGCACAGTATTTATAAAACAAAACTGAACAAACAAATTTTGACCTAGAACTTTGTTCATAGATAGCTCTCGATATTATTAGAATCTCCTAAAAATTTCAGTCAAAAACGTTGATCTCTTGTCGGGATATTAAGTCCACAAAAAACTACGATACTCCACCAAAAGGGTAGCATATGAGAAAGAATTCTTCAAGGTTTCTTCTAGTTTCAACAGACCTTACGTAATGATTGGGATCTCATCTTAAATGCAAGGTATCACCGTGGGTGATTCAAAGTGAGATCTTAGATTGGATGCTAACATATATATATATATATAGATAAATAGATACTCATTGCTTTATTGTTTTTTTTTTGAACTTTAGATGTCGGCTAACGAAAATGTGGTAAATAAATAAATAAAAATTTATTTTCGAATGTCTATTCAGTTTTATTTTAGTCTGATCGGTATGAGTCTGTCAAAAGTCAATTACGACATATGGTTAAAACTGATTACCAAACGACTTCATTTATGCCTATTGTATCACGACCTCCTATGTGTCATTAATTTTTTCATTAAAATCTTTTATTTTTATCATACTCTGTTTCATATACATGCCGGATTTATTGTCAAGTTTGTATAATAAACTATATAAAACAAGCAATTAGAACCAAAATATTGTAATTCACTATATTTTTCTGGTAAACTAAAGTCAACTAATTTAACTATGATCAATTAAATAAAGAACATATAATTTACTTGCCCGCTCTGATTCTTAACTTGCAAATTTCTGTTTGACAACATTCTACATCAAAAGAATGAAAGAAGACCAATACACTATGCAGTAAAAGAGCCAAAGATGATCGAATCTCATCACAGAACAAAAAAGAAATCAATCAACGACAAAAACAAACATAATTTTGATGATTGCTTAAGCAGCGGAGTTTGATGAAAAACACAGAAAAGGAAAACATCGAATAGGAATGCGTCGAAAAAAAATGAAAATGTAGAAGGGAAAATAGAAGAATTGAAGACTTGCCATGAAAGATTTTTTTTAGTGACAGCGGCGCAGCGACTGATTTTGCTTTTCTGACGGCGGCGACTGCTGAAAAATTTTTAAAATAACCTATGATTTATGGGCGGCGGCTTAGCTGGATGGCTTACACATTTAAGTAGAAATAACTATTCACAGCTGAAAATACGTTATGGTACAATCAGTAAGAGAAATACCCGAAACAGAACGTAAAAAGGGGGTTATGAAAACTTTCGTATGTTGAAATGTTTAAAATTTAGGAAATTTCAACATATGAAAGTTTCCATCATCCTTATTGTTTAGTACCAATAAACCCCATTTTTGACGGACATTCGTTCGGTATAAAATTCATTATTTACTCTATTCGAAACTATAGCGGTACTCCCCTCCCTCTATCAAAATACTATTTCCAACCTAGTAGTTGTCGTTCGTATGAAAAAATGAATATGATGATAGACACCTGTGCAAAAGCATCAATAAAAAGAATTTCATACAAGCCAACCTCAAAATTTTTTAGTCTTTTTCGTCAAAGTTCTCTTGAAAAGAACTAATCTTCTGAGTATAATGTTATCGAAGCAGGTTTCATTTGTTAACTCTCTCAGTCTGACCAGAAAACTTTTTCAACTGATTCACAAATTTGTTAATCGAAAGCTAGTGAATTTGAACATTGTCGAATGTGTGTGTGTGGATGGGAACTTAGATATTCATCTTTGTCGCGCGTACATTGATCCATACCTACAACTACAACCATACACTCATACCCCGTCCAAGTATTGAAATAAGACAATCATTATTTAATCATGACGATTGATATATTATTATCATTGAACGTTTATATAAACGCCATGTATCATTTTAGGATATTGACCATGTATTACAAGTCTTTCGACACTAATTATATAATTTTTTCTGTTAAATTATCATTCATATCTAATATATTATCTTTAATTAATGATAATAAAATATCATATGAATCTAATTAATTCTTTAATTAAATAAAATAAAAACATTTAAATATATATGGGTGTTTCCATGGGATTTCTACCACGTTTACATGAAGTATGTCCTATCAACGTAAAAATTTCAGCATTTGTAGAGCTCAGTGAGACGATCATTTTGATGTA
>CAJNOL010000289.1:100616-133543 GCA_905250125.1 Rotaria sordida
TAATATTAATGAAAACATTAACATTAATATTAATGAATTAAGTTTTTAGAGGAAAACATTAACCATTAATATTAATGATTAATGAAAAACATTAACATTAATATTAATGGTTAATGAAATACATTAATTAATGTCATTAATTAACTCCCGTTAAATTAAATGGTCCACCCCTACGCTCTAGCGCATGTCAACAGACTAATTGCTCACCCAACACGCAAAGTCACTCCTACAACATAATCTTCTTCAGATAATACTGTGCCAAATAGAAACATAGTTTTGTTTTTATTTCAGTTAATAATCCTACTTGAACAACGAAATGCAAAAATATCTCAATGAAACACGTTTTAAAACATAATTTTACAGTTCTTCAATATAAGGAATATTTTTTATCCCTTACTCGAACGAGAACCACAACAAAACTTGAGCAGTGAAACTCTTCTATAATGTCCAAACCTATTATATTTTGTAGTCCATCATGTTTTTTAGCGGCGAACTCAAATTCTCAACATTTCCAAGCGACTTTTGATGAAAAAATAGGATCTTGTTGAAAGTCTCATTAGTCGGTCAACTAGTCTTTCACGAGTAAAATACGGTTTTGTCCATAATAATTCATTAAGAGATAATATTCTAAGATCATGAATAGCTCTCATAGTTGTCTGTTGACCTGCTTCCTTCAATCAGCTTGAGTTCTTTTTGATAACCACACTCACACCCTATCTGCAACAGCTGCTCAATCGTTACATTAAACTTGAAGCAACTTCAAATGAGGAGATTTTCTAGGTATTCTTGGTTTCCTAGAATACTGTAAAAATTACGAAAAAACTAACTCTTCTCTATTATGTTGGCAGAAAATAGAACAAAAAATGTGAGATGTTCCTGGTTTCTGTACGACTTCTCTTCAGTGAGTTATGACCCATCCAAAATTCATATTTGACGGAACTGATACACATAGTGAACCAATCATACGTTGCACAATGTCTTATTTTGTAAAGAAAACGTTGTTACATCGTTTGACAATACTAACATGTAGCAGATGAAACCCTTGATAGTTCTGGGTTAGATTTGTAACCAAAAATTTATCCGAAAACTTCTAGTCAAGGAAAAAGTCGACTGATTTCCATATGTTTAATACATACCATCATAATTTCTCTCTAGGAAATAGGAGAAAATAGGACTGTTGAAAATATAACTTCAACATCTACGTTTAACGGTGATAAAATGAGAATACTTTCATCCCTTTCCGATCAAGTTCGTACGAGAAAGATTATTTGACAACGATATTTAGAGCCTAATGTAGAGGTTAGGTCTTATCGAAGAAGACGAACATTAACAAATGATAAACCTGATCATTTGTCTGGAGTAAGTTTGACTTCATTATGACGGTTATCTTCTTCATCTGTGCTTTCTCTCTCTTCATGCAGAACTCTGCATTCATTATGTCATTTAATGCAATTGACAAAACTGAAACGTCATCTAACTCATTAAGACCGTCTTTTTCTTCCTACCTGAAGAAAACCGCACAAATACGAGAAGAGCAACGTGAAAAATCTAAGTATGATCAGAATGAATCAGCTTTGAATTCAAAACCAGACAAAATTGAAGACAATCACAAAGAAATAGATAAACAATCATGTGTTCTTCGTAAGCGACATCTTCCGCGCTCAACTTCCTGTTTCGTTGGCTCGCTGCTCGCTTTTCTACTGATTCTATTTGGTCTCGCTGCCTTACTCATGGGTCTTCTCATCAGAAAAGAAACTACGGCCACAACAGTCTCAACAATAATGATGACCACAACCACAGCAAGTAAGTTACTACTTCTTTACGCACGACAAGTTCATTTTTTTTCTTCTACAGCGACAAGCAGCAGCAGCACGAGCAGTTCCACAAGTAAGCAATTCTTTTTTGCATCAGGATTTCTATCATATGTTCTCGATTGATAGCATCAATATCGACTACCAGCACAGAAACAACATGTGAGTTATTCATTCTTCTATCGTATAAGCATGAAAATGCCTATTCCTATTCTTTTTCAGCAACGACCAGTGTGACTACCAGTAAGTACAAGGAAAAAGTTAGGGTAAAATGTCTCAAGATGTCGTAGTGAGGTGTAGAGTGTGGATGTGAGTTCCACACTCACACTCACACCCATCTATACACACATCCCGCACCTGTACCTCACAGCCCACACTATAAAAATAGGTTTATTACAGAACCTGCACCGGGAGGAAGAAGCTTTGAGCGTTCGTACAAACTTACCAAATCTAAAGCAGATTTGAACAAGTTTGCGAAACCCTTTTTAAGTTCAATGGGTTTGTACGCAACCTCAAAAGTTCTTCCTCCGCGTACACGTTCTGTAATAAACCGTTTTTTTTAGAGTGCACACCCACACCCACACCCTACGAATCGTAGATAGTGCTATAATCCTAAAAAAATTTCATTTCCGCGGAGAAGAGAGAAAAAACTGGAATATCCTAAGCTTTTTCATGTAACCAAGAATTGAAATTTCAGCAACAGTATCCTGTGCTACTGGCTATTCACGAGCTCCATCGGGACTTTGTGTCAACACCCAAATCGACTTTAATAACTGTGGTTCATTTGGTCATATGTGTACCTCTAACTATACAAGTTGCTCGGGTGGTGTTTGCAGCATGGCTCCTGCTGTGCAGCTTGCTAATGCTATCGGCGTGTTCGGTAATATTAATACTGATGATTCATTTATAACAATAAATTTGCCGCTTAAAATCTCGATGTACAACTATTCAACTTCGAGTGTATCTGTCACCAGTAACGGCGTAAGTCTTTCATTGACTGATCGTTTAGCAGATGTTCCAAATTGATCAGTGCATTCTAAAACTCTTCACCAGAAAATTCCAATCGTTGAAGCTTATCTTGTCGTGGACGTCTTTTGTGTTCGAACAAAGTATAATGATGATGATGATAGAGATTTCTCTTTGAGAATATAGTAAGAAATATTTATTTCATACAGTAACTTTTGTCAAAAGAGTAAAAACTCGATTTATGACGTAAAACTGCAAGATTCGAAACGTCATGTCTAGGAAGACGCAGTACTAGAATTTTTATAAACACCCTTTTAAATCCTTTTTCTATTGAACTGTTGAAAGTAATTGCATTCGACAGAGTCAGATAAAATCATTAGGCCAAAGTTCTAGTGTTTATTGGATCATTTTTCCACATTTTATTCTACTTTTAGCTCCTAGTGTTTAGACCTGCATGAATGATGTAGAAAAGCTATTTTAAGCCATCTGCCCGCCTCAGAAAAGTCAATTATTCGAGAAAGCTCAATTTCAAAATCTATACATATTCTGATAGTCGTCACAACAAGCTTTAAACTGGCATAAGTTTTTTTGTTAAAAGAAGGAAGGTTGAGTGCCGATATTGGTGTGGATTGAATAGTGACTTCGTTCTCATCCATACTCACACCCACACTAACCTTACCCGCGTAAGGATGGTTTTCACCAAAAATTTGACTCTAACTCGTGAGTATATCAGAGATTTGAAGAAGATAATTTTACTCATAATCTACTCTAGCCAAGACTAACATTCTTTGAAACTTTTGGTTGAAATTGGATAAAAAAAAGTTTATTTCTTCGGGGTACCTTAAACACTCCAACTCGCAACATGTGTAAGCCGAGTGTCAATGTTAGAATTGATTTTCATATGAGCAAGAAAAAATAGCAATTTCAGAGTACGTTTCATCACTGGGATTGATTCCACTATTTGTGTTCGATGGCAACATAAGGAACTGTTGACAAAACAATCATCAGATGTAATATTAATCCATTGATTTTTTTCTGAAACCTTTTCTCTCCTCATCGGAATACGATTTTTGTATGTATTTGACAGTTGGGAAAGAACGTTGAAAAACATATATTTGAAATTGATAAACAATATTTCAAAGACTCAAAGTGTTAAAAAACATGTCAATCGAAACTTATGAGAATGCTTGATTTATATTTAAATAACGTAGGTTGTCTGTCTCGGAGGCTGCTCTAGCGCGTACGTCAATGGAAACCTACCAAGTAGCAGCTTTTCTGGAGTTACGGCTTTTGGTTTTTGGGACGATCTGTATGTTACAGTAAATAGTTCCCAGAATATCTACTATGCTGTTGATGGAACAATGCCTAATCGAACGACAACCTTTGAGTTTTACACAACTCATTATGGTCAAGCAAATCAATATTACCATTTTCAAATAATATTCTATGAAAACTTGTCCAATATCGTCAAGTATGTCTATTTCGAGGCTTCTGACACGGGTAGTTCGGCCACAATCGGTGTCCAAAGTAAGCTACATTTGTAACTCGCTGTTGACTAAATCGTATCATCTGAATTCTAGAATCGTCAAGTGGACCGAGTATGACTTACTCTGTCAATCGAGCGAATTCGGTGACACACAATACGACACTAACATTTGATACGAATTCAGGCACATTTACAGGATAAATACAATCATAGAGACAGTAACCATGTGCCTAAGAACTTTTCTTTTTTTTTTATCTAACCAGTTTTACTCATATTTTTTTAATTTTTTCTTCCATTCTATTATCCTTGTTGATCTTCCATAATATCGCATTTTCTCCAGTGGATTTATTCATCATTCCACTTTTCTCTTTTTCTTCAGTGTGTATATTTGTGTGTGAATGACGAAAGAAAAAACCTATTACAGCAACATTTGAATTTCATTTATGTCAATACAAATTAAAAAACATCTCTTCACATAGCCTAGTGCACAGCAGTAGTGTCAAACGTGAAAGTTGAATTCAAGTATTCAACTATTAGTTCAACTACTCAACTATTCAAGTTTTCAAGGGTTCAAGTATTCAAGTACTCAATTAGTTAACGGCTGGAATGCCGCTAGAATCATCTAATACAGACAGGTATTGTCTGCGAGACTACAAGCATCCCGTATGATGCTACAAGCATTTCCTCGGATACTACAGCTTTGGTTTGAGATGCTGCAGACATTATCTGGGATGCTATAAGAAGTATGTGAGAATCTTCAGCTAATGTGTAGCACTGAGTAGGAATAATGGTATACACAGAGACCTACATGGGTCGCGACTCTTCGGGGAGCGCTTTGCGCCCCCACACCGCGACGCTGAAATAAAAGGTGTGTTAGGTGGAGAACGCGCTTCCCCACTGAATTTTCGCAGAACACTTGAGAAGTTAAAGTTTGAATAGTTGAATACTTGGATAGTTGAATACTTCAATACTTGAATTCAAGTTTCAAATATTACATATATGTGTCCGCGTATCGAAATTGTTATGTCTATTCGTATTCGTCTCGCCACTTAGAAATACTGAGAAAATCTCAATGAGAAATTGACAGAAAGCCGATTCTGTCTGGTCGAAACGGTTAAATCAATCTCAATATTCAACGAAACTAAATAATACAGCTTCATAATAATTCAAACTAAAGATATATGCTATCAATACTTCACAAATCAATTATTTTTATGCAATTTATTTTTCTTACTTCAATTAATTCATTGCTGATGCTATATGAGACGAACTTTATTTTTTATAAATTGCATAACAGGCAATATGCTTTTAAAAGACATTCAGAATTTACTTTTGTAGAGGGTACATTCTCTCTTTTTGATCGAAAAATCAATTACAAACTGGTCATAATGGTAAAATACAGTAAAGCAAGATATTTGGAGACGTTAAAAAATTTGTCTCGATCTGTAGTATATTAAAAAAACTGTTCTACAAGTTGATTTTAGTCTCTTTCCTTGCGTTTTTATTTTCGTTAAATTCCTAAATCCATACAAACTATTTACGGAAGTTAGAAGATTAAATAGAATATGCAGGATATTTTGTACAGGTTGAATACTAGTATGATATTATAAAATAAGAAAGAGATAGAAAAAATCAAAACTAGAAAATTGTGTGAACTCGAAACACTATAGTATCTTTTTTTCACAACTTTTCTTTTATCGCGTAGCTTTTAAAAATAAATCGATAAGAAATGAAACATCATTTTCTTGAAGACTAACAGAGTACTATATTTGCAATCTGTAGACATGTGGTTTTACTGAAAATAACTAATGAGCAAACAGTTATGAGATTTTTTATAATAACCATTGTGAAATTGTTTTCTCACACCATAAGACACGAGTATTGTCACTATAGTTCTCTCACACTTGGTCCAACTGGCTAAAAAAGTAACTACAGATTTGTGAAAAATGTTTTCCACTGATGTATTCATTTGGCCTCGTTTATACGCTTTTATTACGGAACTTTAACTCTTTTCAATGTCACGAGTTGATTGAAAAACCTCTGACACTTCGAATGAATTGTCCAAAAATATATTTTCATCCTACCGAAAGAAATTTGTGATAGAGCTCAATGAAAATGAAAAAATGGTTAATTAAAGTTTTAATCCTTGCAGTTTTGTTCGTATGGAGAACTGAAAGTGATGAAAAAATAACGAAGGAGTATTTGAGAAAACGTGAAAACTTCAATGCTATCTGCTTGTGAATATTTATATCCTTGATAATAATCATTATCATCGTGTTGTAGTTGTCGATTTTAATTAATTTGTTTTTGATTTGTTGATATTGAATTGTTTGGTCAAAAATTAAGTAATTAAATACTATCTTCAAAAGAACATTCTCAAACATCAAATATTCGTTCTTTAACTTTTTTTGCTAAAAAATCAAAAAATACTGACGGAATAAATTTACAACAATTATTATTAAAAATTTACAACAAATAAATAAATTCTTTTCTATGTGAAATATTTTACCACACTAAACGTTCGAATAAAACTTAAATTGACTGCTAACTTTCCTTATATAATTGTGAAGTCCTAATGCTTTTTAAATCCTGTATGACGATAAGAAAAAAAACCTAAGTGAAATTATGGTATAGTGCGGATTTTTTCCAATCTTCGATTCACTCTCTCTTTCCGTTCTTTAAGCTGTTCGATAGATGAGTGATAGAACAGGCAAAACAAAGGTAATATTTTTATGTGAAAAAAACGGGGAATCTCAATAATATATATGATCACGAGTTATTTAATGTAAATGGGTGAATGCGCACAAGCTAAACTTATTCAGTGATGTATATATGAGCAATATCATGCTTTTATCTTTTGCATAAAACAAACGTCGATACATTACAGTGTTATTCTTGTCATCAACATACAATATTTCATACGAATACAGCGAGTAAACGTAAGTCTTTTGAAATTGTATTCTCCTCAGAAGGCCCTTTTTCATCATCAGTGTCTAGTAGATTTTTCTATCCTTAAGTAATACCACTAAGCTTGTATAATGCTTTTTTACGCATCATAATAATTATTTTCTTGCTGACAAAAATGTTCCGAAGTTCTATATGAAATGAATAGGAGATATTCATTACTATAAAGCCACATTTCTCACGAAGCGTTTGTAGTAAGAATTGTTAATACGTTTTGTGAGCTCCAATGTAGAAAAAAACCGTTTTAGAATTGTATTCTTTTACCATTCGAAAAGGTTTGACCTCGCTAAAAATTATATATGATGTTGGATAGAAAATAAGTGCTTCAGGGAATTTTCGTAGAAGGATTTCTCTTCACCTGGATTTTGGCGAAGAATATGTTTAGGATATTGTCTTTAGAGAGAATAGCTATAATTATATAATGGCTTTCTTGTGATATCAACAAAACTCGAGCCAGTAGATCTTGGAAAAACCGTGCTCTTCCTAATATGCCTCTGTAGTTATGATTATTTAGAAAGTTTTCAAGTCATGATGACGGAGTGGGATAATGAGGTTATATAGTGCTTGAGTTATCCAAAAACTCTAGGATGAAAATCAAAATCATAAGAGATTCTTCAGAAAAAGAAAATAAGCACACAGATCTGAAGAAGGGATGATTTCATTCTCTAGCTCTGAAACTTTACTGTGTATTTTTCGATCATACCCAACGATTATAAAAGTAAAGCAGTTCAATTTTCCTATGGTTCCATAGCACACTCATATTAATAGAAAATAATGGTGCCCAAGCATAAATGACTCCCTAGCTTTTTGCTTGATATCTCTTTGAGTTTTTATGGTGCCATACCTTAGGAACAAATTACAAAAAACATTTTCGTTGAGCTTTGAAAGCTATACTCTGTGAGTGTGTATCAGGACCCGTCGATCAAAAGTCTATAGAGTTAAATAAATTACTGTTTTCACGAATTTTCGAAAATATCCCTCTTTTTTACCATATTTTGCCAGTTGTTGGGAAAATATGGGGAACGTATCATAAAATTTTTTCCTGGTGTATGGTTTTGATTTATACAAATGTCACTAAACGATACTATCCAAGGCTTGATGTATTCTGAAGCAGTGGTACTTGAAATAGTCTATGTGTTAATAGTAAGGTAAAGCATGCAAAATAAGGACTAGGTTTTTGAAAAGTAAATGTTCTACGTAGAATCTTTTACATGCTGCTTGAATACCAGCAAAAATCGTGAGCCAATATTAATGCAAACACCTTGAAAGTTATTACCGATAGACTGTTGTAGTATTACTATGATAAGTTTTCCATTCTATATCTGCGTTGACTATTTGTGTAGGGCTTTGTAGAGAATATGAATGCTGAAAGTTTTTGAAAAAAATCCGCTTCGAAATAATGAAAAATGACAGAGATGTGTAACAGGAGGCACATTTTCATGTTCATTTATTTAAAATTCAAATTTTCATGCAAAACAAATTTAAGTTTTTAATAATATATTGCTAGAGTTTATAAATTGTTTAAATGTAAATTGATCACCCCTAATGTGTAAGCATCATATGTGAGTCATCAAGAGTTCCAGCGTAAATGAATATATATAAATGGATAGAATGAAGAAAAATAGATCTTTCGTGGGATTCAAACCACAGATGTTCTGTTATCCAGGCATATATCTTAAGCCCCTTAGACCACAGCGAACAATTTAATCTCCATTCAGTTTTGGAATGTGTCATTATCGATGCTAACAATATGAAGGATATAATGAGGGCTAATTTATTTTGACTCACCTGTTAATTTGAGAATGTGTGTGTGAAACGACAAATCGACCAGAAAATCTTCAGAGTAGCTGTGGTTGTGGCAGGTGTTTTATGCGGAGTTTTTCTGGATCGCCACACGCAAACCTACACTGACACCCAATGGAAACCTTTTGAGGTACAATAAATTACCACGGAACTTTTGAAGTTCTGTGAGGTGCCTTTTTCCAGCGTGTGGTGATGAGTGTGTTTGTAGATACTAATCCTATCTTATGACACAGTGAAACCGATACCTACCTGCATATCCACACCAAAATTGCACCTCTTTGTTTTGTTCGTAGCGAAAGTTATTTGAATATCATTCATCGGTTTCTTTTTTCAAATGTGCATATGTTAAACGCATTTCTAGAAGCATGAAAAGTCATTAAAAATAAAATTGAAGCTGATTTCTTGCGTAGATTATCTCATCATTTTATTGACACTCATTGAAAAGCAAGTTCGGACAGAACGAAAATAAAATTTATCGCTGGCAAAAGAAAAATGGCATTAAATTTTAGTATCTTATCAGTGGATTTTTGCTACAGATACTTATGCAAATAGAAACCATGTTTGTTTAATAGATAAAGCCTAACAGTAGTTGCAAAAAGAAACAAGAAGAAGTAAGACGCAACTCTGACAGTAAGAATATTATCGATCTGAATTTCGCCAACGAGGGCGGTTACGGCAGTGATGGTAACTGAGATATTATATATTATAGTTTTGATGAATTGAAAAATCACAATAATGTATGAAATTTTAAGGCTTATGCTAATAATGTATTCTTTTGTCTCAAATTATCTTGGAAGTCTATTGAAAAGTTAAGTTTTTGTTTCCTCTTCTAAGAATTTCACTTCTCATCTCTAAGTTTCTTAAAAATAACTTTGATTTAGTCTATGTTGTCTACTCTTTTTTTTCCGTACTTCGAATCAAACATTATATTTTCGTATTAAATATTCATAAAAAGAAAAAATAGATAAGTTAAAGTGGACCTTGCAAAATAAATCGGCTTGTTTCCTACAATACAAGAGCATAACAGATATGGGTGATAGGTTATAGCCTTATTTGATTTATTTTTCAGTGCCAGATAATCAACAGTTTTTAATGAAAGTAGTGTTTGTTGTGACAAATAATAAACTATGAGCAATATGAGTTGGTGTGGGTATAGCCTTGGTGTTAGTATCGACGTCTCTCATGATGTTCTGCTTTTGCACACCCATACCCAATCTTCTACATAAAATCTCTGTTTTCTTTGTTGCCTCAATTCACGACGTATATGAAAGAATTTTTCTATTCTCTGTGTAGACAAAAACTTGCAAAACTGTAACGACAATGGGTGATTTACTTTTTATATAGATATCGACAGGAAGGCAAAAAGTTTCAATAATCATTCATTTCAACAGCGTGCAGTACTCGAAAGTATTCAACGTTTATGGCTTATCAAGTTCCTCATTCAATATTGACTATACCTGTTGATCTTGTGTACTGCATCCTGGACCATCTTGACGACTTTACAATTTTATGTTCAGTCCGCAATGTTTGCACCAGACTCAACATAATTACCGATACATACCATCGATTTGCGGTAATTTTTGATATTTTTCATAGATTAAGATTTCTCTCATATTCAAGACATCATTTTATTGAAGAAACAATTATTTTATCTATTGATATCCGAGGACATTATCTTACTGTTGAGAAATATCACTGGAAAAATTTAATTTTTCCTTAGAAAATCTATTTCACAACAGTGCAATACTAGTCTTATTCTCTTTCACAATGCTTTACAGAACAGAAAACCAAGTTGATCTATACTCAAAGATTCATCAACATTATGTGTGCGAGTGATTGAAAAGATAATCTCTCAACCCGTATCAATCAATGAGAATAATCAAAATATATGAAATATTACTGAATATCTTAATTTTACACTTATTTCTAGTTAGGATTATTCTAATGTTATTCTCCGGATTCGATGTTAATTTAACATAGTTTACATATACATTGTTAGGTGTGAGCAAATTTTTTCTTCTTCACATCATTTCAATGAATTTTTCATTCATCACCGCTTTCATTTTCAACAGAGAGAAGTATCAATTCATTGTCGAGAATCAACACAGTGTATGGCATACCATTCACGTTATCGTGTGCGAGTTTACCTTTTTTTAAATGTGCGAAACATTTTATATGATTATTTCACTACCTTTCTTTATTTCTTTCTTTCTACTTTTATTAATGCGATGCAAAGCACTGTATTGACAGAGTCCGTCACCAGTTTTATTTATTTTCTTCCTTTTCTTCTTTTTCTATTTTATCTTCTCGGTGTGGGTGTGAGTGTTCGTATTGAAGGGTTCGAATGTAAGATGTGGGTTTGAGGATGGGCGCAGGTGAAGGAATGAAAATATACACCTACACCCGATGTCTGCTAATACGATTAGATAAGTTACAAGATGATAAAAGAAAGATCAGATAGAAGTAGGGAAAGATGTGAAGGTTTCTATACATGAAAATGATAATAAATAGTTAACTTTATACTGTCCGCAATAGCTCTAATTAAGAAAAAGAGTAAACAGTTGCACTCTGATGACATCAATAAGAAAAGCAAAAATTTCCAAAGAATATAATTTTAATGTGTTGTAAGATTATCTTGATAATTGTACTTTCGGTGATAATTAAAAAAAGCTGATCGTTGTCATATTATAAGGTGCAGTGAAAAACGAATGTATTTCTGTAATTTTGTTGATAGCTACTTGCTAGTTCTTTTTGTTTATTACATACAAAAACAGTCAATAAAAATAAAAATTTGTTACATGAATACACTTTAGCGTATATAGAAATAGGACAAGCGGGTTTTCGGGAAAATACAGGAGAAATTCGTTCCCACAGGGTTCTAACGCCCCCACCCTCATTAAGTTTGAGGAAACTATTATTTGTTATACGTGTTTCTTAGATATTTTTTACATGATTCGATAGAGTTTGACAGCGTCTACGAGAATATGAATATCAAAACAGAAAGCTATCATTCTATTTCAACTATAAACCTTGAAAAAGATCAAAAAGACTAATAAAATCTAGCACATTTTCAATTACAGAGAGTATGATTAATTTTCAATATTTGAAGTGAATGGATTATTTTATTTGTCCATGATGTTGAGAAACGTTGTTCCAATAGCATCTACACAACATTGGATCTCTACATGTAAATTTTAGACTGTTCAGATATAGGGTTGTCAAAACCTTATTGAAGTTACATGGATACTCTACAATCGATCAGGATTATAGATCTGTAACGCCAGTACCAATATTCAAAATCTTAACAGTCAGCTTCGTTTTTCTGGCACTTTGTGATTGATATTGGAAGATAAACTTTCTCAACAAACCTAAAATATATTCGAAGAAAAATATACGGCTACTTTTCTGTTTTCGGAGTAAATAAGGCAGAAGACAAATATCGATATAAAATTAATTTGATATTTTGTCAGATATGTAAGTCAGTTCATTTAGTAGTATTGTATTGCATACTTAAAAATGGTTCTCATCGTGCAATAGCCGTGTAGTCTGAAACTCTTTTTATTCAAGATGGAATTTTATCAAATGAAATTTTAGAAGCCTCTACAAGCTTTATGAGTAGACAAAATAATTAATTCATTCAAACTATTGAAAGTAAACTGTACTCTCTATAACTCAAGATGTGCTAGGTTTTCAGTGGTCTTTTATTATTTTTCTGAGTTTTATATTGTAAGGAGGATAGAAATTCTTTGTTCATATTCATTTTCTTCTAGAACTTATTGAACTTTACAGTATCATATATAAAATATCTAGAAAAACCGTGTAGAAAATAATATTTTGCTTGCATTTAATGACCCAAAAATTATGAGAAAACAATTGTTGTTTTATTCAAAAAAGACTCAAGATTTCAACAGTTAGCAAGGACTAATAAAATGATGATAACCTTTTAGAATTTCGACACAATTTGAATCCTCTTTTATTTCAAACAATAGCTTCAATTATTGTCATTAAAACTGTAAATTGAAAGATTGCAGAATGTTTTTAAAACGAAATTTACTAATCTATCGTCTGTTTATGTTAAAAACAGTTAGAAACATCAGATTTAAATGAACTTTCGATTATATTCCACTTTAAGCATAATAAAGTGATAATTAAAAGTTATTGTTTGATTTGAATCCGTTGAATGTTCATAGGATCACTTTCTAAAAGCTGATCAAATTTTCAATGAAAATCGAAAGGAAGAAATGCTAATAATTATAATTATAAAATTCTTGTTGAATCATGTCAATATATTTTTCCAAAATGCTTTTGTCTTTCGTTTCATACTGTGTTAGAATACATCTAAAACTCGGTTTTTTGTGAAGAAAAGATTTCAAGAAAGGAAAACAAAGAAATATCTGTTCGAAAGTCAAAATGAAATTTCAAAACTAGAGAACAGAAATATGCTTCGTTGGCTCTTTAGACAATGCTTTTTGCTAATGAATAGTTCCTCAAAACCGAACTTTTGAAGAAGTTGTGTTTCTTAAGTTCAAGATATTTAAAACCACAACAGAATAAAAAGTTAGCTGTTATTCTGATTGAATATCTGAGACGGTACATTACAGTTGTGTGGTTTACCTAGTTTGATAGTTTCGAACAAGTAATGTTCATAAAAGATTGTCGTATTTTATCTTATTTTCGCAAGACTTCGTGAAATCAGCATAACACATATTCACACCTACTATGTGATGAAGTCACACATATGTTAGATATGTTTAAGAAGATTGATATTTACATTCAAAAAATCCTATTGACAACATTAGTGTTGATAGAACTCTGGTAAGATTTTCTTTTTCTTTTTTCTTCTATTCTTATACAATAACCAATCACATAAAATATTATATAGAAGGCACTACATATCGTCCACTGTTATCATACAAAAATAAACTGACAAAAAAATTTCTTCTACCGCTACATTTATTACGCTATCCCATGATGACCCTAATTCTCTCTTCATCTCTCTCATTTTACAAACGTCACTTTTTCACACAGACACTCACCACACTACAGCTCTCTCGCAATCAAATCGGAGCTGTCGGAGCACAACATCTTGCTGATGCATTACAAAACAACACGGTGACCCTCATTCTCTCTTCATGTCTCTCACTTTACTATCGCCACTTTTTCACACAGACAGTCACCACACTACATCTCTCCTGGAATCAAATCGGAGACATAGGAGCACAACATCTCGCTCATGCATTACAAAGCAACACAGTGACTCTCATTCTCTCTTCGTCTTTCTCATTTTACCATCACCACTTTTTCACACAGACACTCACCACACTATATCTCTCTCGCAATCAAATCGGAGCTGTCGGAGCACAACAACTTGCTGATGCATTACAAACCAACACGGTGACCGTCATTCTCTCTTCATCTCTCTCATTTTACTATCGCTACTTTTTCACACAGACACTCACCATACTAAATCTCGAAGACAATCAAATCGAAGCTGACGGAGTACAACATCTGTCTGATGCATTAAAAAAGAACACGGTGACCCTCATTGTCTCTTCATCTCTCTCATTTTACCATCGCCACTTTTTCACACAGACACTCACCGCACTACATCTCTCTCGCAATCAAATTGGAGCTGTCGGAGCACAACATCTTGCTGACGCATTACAAAATAACACGGTGACCGTCATTCTCTCTTCATGTCTCTCACTTTACTATCGCCACTTTTTCACACAGACAGTCACCATACTACATCTCTCCTGGAATCAAATCGGAGATGTCGGAGCACAGCATTTGGCTGATGCATTACAAAACAATACGGTGACCCTCATTCTCTCTTCATCTCTCTCATTTTACCATTGCTACTTTTTCACACAGACACTCACCACACTACATCTCTTCTGGAATCAAATCGGAGACAAAGGAGCACAATATCTGGCTGATGCATTACGAAACAACACGGTGACCGTCATTCTCTCTTCATCTCTCTCATTTTACCATCGCTACTTTTTCATACAGACACTCACCACACTACATCTCTCCTGGAATCAAATCGGAGACATAGGAGCACAACATCTGGCTGATGCGTTACAAAACAACACAGTGACCCTCATTCTCTCTTTATCTCTCTCATTTTACCATTGCCATGTTTTCACACAGACAGTCACCATACTAAATCTCTCCTGGAATCAAATCGGAGCTGTCGGAGCACAACAACTTGCTGATACATTAAAAAAGAACACGGTGACCTTCACTCTCTCTTCATCTCTCTCATTTTACCATCATCACTTTTGCACACAGACACTCACCATACTAAATCTCGAAGGCAATCAAATCGGAGCTGTCGGAGCACAACATCTGTCTGATGCATTACAAAACAATATGGTGACCCTCATTGTCTCTTGATCTCTCTCATTTTACCATCACCACTTTTTCACATAGACACTCACCATACTGCATCTCTCTCGCAATCAAATTGGAGCTGTCGGAGCACAACATCTTGCTGATGCATTACGAAACAACACGGTGACCGTCATTCTCTCTTCATCTCTCTCATTTTACTATCGCTACTTTTTCACATAGACACTCGTCATACTAAATCTCGAAGACAATCAAATCGGAGCTGTCGGAGCACAACATCTGTCTGATGCATTACAAAACAATACGGTGACCCTCATTGTCTCTTCATCTCTCTCATTTTACCATTACCAATTTTCCACACAGACACTCACCGCACTACATCTCTCTCGTAATCAAATCGGAAACATAGGAGCACAATATCTCGCTGATGCATTACAAAACAACACGGTGACACTCATTCTTTCTTTATGTCTCTCACTTTACTATCGCCACTTTTTCACACAGACACTCAGCACACTACACTTCTACAATAATCAAATCGGTCAGGAACTTGAAGCTCGTTTGTACGAATTGATAAAACGGAATAAGCTAGGAAAAAGATAGTGAACGTTGGTTTCAAGGATGGTTTTACCGGAGAACTAAAATTTTGGATTGAATTTGTGATTTGATGTTTTTTTTATTTGAAAATGACAATAAAGTGCTTTATTTTTGAATTTGAGACGTTCGAGTTTTTTGAAAACTGAAAGGTGAAAGACATGGAAATTGTTTTCTCGTTCGAATCTTGTTACGTAAATAAGTGCAGGTAAAAGAGATTGAGTATTTTTCAATTCCTGATGATTATTGTATATGAGTGAAAATTTGTTTTCGAGATGTCATTAGTATTTGACAGTTGTGGTGATATTTTGTTTTTGTAAGTTTAGAATATGAATAACATCAATAGTTATTTGTACTTAGAGGTGTAAGCCATCCAGCTGAGCCGCCGCCCATAAATCATAGGTTATTTTAAAAATTTTTCAGGAGTGGCCGCCGTCAGAAAAGCAGAATCAGTCGTTGCGCCGCTGTCACTAAAAAAAATCTTTCATGACACGTCTTCAATTCTTCAATTTTCCCTTCTATATTTTCATTTTTTTTCGACGCATTCCTATTCGATGTTTTCCTTTTCTGTGTTTTTCATCAAACTCCGCTGCTTAAGCAATCATCAAAATTATGTTTGTTTTTGTCGTTGATTGATTTCTTTTTTGTTCTGTGATGAGATTCTATCATCTTTGGCTCTTTTACTGCATAGTGTATTGGTCTTCTTTCATTCTTTTGATGTAGAATGTTGTTAAACAGAAATTTGCAAGTTAAGAATCAGAGCGGGCAAGTAAATTATATGTTCTTTATTTAATTAATCATAGTTAAATTAGTTGACTTTAGTTTACCAGAAAAATATAGTGAATTACAATATTTTGGTTCTAATTGCTTGTTTTATATAGTTTATTATACAAACTTGACAATAAATCCGGCGTGTATATGGAACAGAGTATAATAAAAATAAAAGATTTTAATGAAAAAATTAATGACACATAGGAGGTCGTGATACAATAGGCATAAATGAAGTCGTTTGGTAATCAGTTTTAACCATATGTCGTAATTGACTTTTGACAGATTCATGCCGATTAGACTAAAATAAAACTGAATAGACATTCGAAAATAAATTTTTATTTATTTATTTACCACATTTTCGTTAGCCGACATCTAAAGTTCAAAAAAAAAACAATAAAGCAATGAGTATCTATTTATCTATATATATATATATATGTTAGCATCCAATCTAAGATCTCACTTTGAATCACCCACGGTGATGCCTTGCATTTAAGATGAGATCCCAATCATTACGTAAGGTCTATTGAAACTAGAAGAAACCTTGAAGGATTCTTTCTCATATGCTACCCTTTTGGTGGAGTATCGTAGTTTTTTGTGGACTTAATATCCCGACAAGAGATCAACGTTTTTGACTGAAATTTTTAGGAGATTCTAATAATATCGAGAGCTATCTATGAGCAAAGTTCTAGATCAAAATTTGTTTATTCAGTTTTGTTTTATAAATACTGTGCCAAAGGTAAAAAAATCCAGTGTAATGAACATAACTTTAAAAGGGCAGAGTATGGGGAAGAAGCTTTCTTCTAGTCTCAATAGTCCCTACGTAACGACTGAAGTCTCATCTTAAACGCCAGGTATCACTTTGGGTGGTTCCCTCGTGAGATTTGCCTAAAAGTTTTAGGCGAATCTTAGAATGGACATATTGTAACTGATTAATCCGAGAATGGTGTGAACTAATGCCCGTCCAATGTTGGATCTCAGATTAGACACTAACATATATGTATACAGAATAAAAAATAACTGACCATAAGATGCATACAAATTCGACGTTTACGTGATTTTGATTGATTTTCTTCATGTAACATATTATTTGGTGATTCGGATGGATTCATTTCGATTTCTCGAAAACCAAATTTAAGAACATGATGTGGAAGATGGCTAAATGAAAAAAAAAATGAATAAATCAAAATAGTTATAGACAGAAAGAAAAAATATTCTCTACATTTTTGAACCACGAATAGGTGGTAAAAATCTCTTGCTATGATTATCACGAGATATGACTGTTGTATAATTATAATCATTTACTTCATACTCATCATCTATGTTTGGTATTGATTGTTTTGTATCACTAAATTAGAAATGAAAGATATTTTTTGTTTTATTGAAAATAATTCTCTTACGTTTGTTTAGTCGAAGAACTTTCAACAGTTGATTCATCCTAAATTTAATATTAATTATAATCAGAAAAGACTTAGAAGAATATTATACTTGTTTATTATTATTAAATATTGATGCAATTTGTTTAACAATTGGATCATTCCAAATAACAGGAACAAGATTTTGTGGTATTCTTGTATGAAGTAATGGAATAAATTTTGGATAAGACTGAATAATTTTTTGAAGATAATTTTCTGAATTAAGTGTTCCTTGAGATTTTAATACTAAATATAAAATCATAGAATTTCTATATTTAGAAAAAAAAAGAGAACAAATACATACATTGAACAAGAAGCCAAGCATGAGTTACATCCATCTGTTTCAAACTTGAAAGATTTAATGGTGTTGAGGATATTAATTTTGATTTTTTTTGTTCTCGATTAGTTTTCATAAGATTTGATAATGCACCTTCTATACTTTGAGCTTTCTGAATATTGATACCTGAAAAAGATTATTATAAATATAAATTTCATCTACGAACTAGATGCTTTTTTTCCTTAAATTCGAAAGACTAATAATACAATGATTAAATTCTAAAGCTGTTACAAAAATTGTTAACAACATTTTACATTACTAACTGCTGATAAATAATGAATTTCTTTATCAAATATATCAATATAAGACTCTTGTGACTATGAATTTCAGTTTTGCTTTTGAACTTTAAAAGAATAATTCAAAACTTGACTAGTTTCGTAGTACTAGAAGATTTTTCTTGATCAATTGGAAGTTTTAAATTTTATTAATCTCGTATGATTTTTCAAGAGTACTAAACGATATACTAGCGATGATGATTTAAATATTTTTCTCGAGACAGAGCAGTACCGTTTGGTCATCGAGTTCGCATCTAAGACAATATTCGATATACACAATAAACTAAATCAAACTTTGATTTTTATTCAAAAAAAAAGAAAAGTTTAATCTATTTGAAAAAAATTAAGAATAAAACAAAAGTCTTCGTTTAATATATTATTTCCATCTATGAATATACTTTTAGTCATTACCCTTAAGGTCAGTATAGCAGAGAAACATACGCTGAACACCGACACAGGCAATAAATCTCTGAGAACCGAAAGTGAAACTAATTTTTTGCAGTATTCCAACGAATTTACTCTAAAAGAATTCAGTCATGTCGACAAAACATCAGTTTTCACCATTGCATCTGATTATCGACAGAAATCCTATAATATAACTAATCGCAAAAAGATTACTTCTAATATTCCATCAATCTTATCTAATTACAACTATTTGAATAATTATTCAATAATAGATATCTTATTATTCGCATATGAAATCTTATATCCATCCACATAATAGTCCATTACGAGTATTCTCTTTCTTTTTGATTCAGTTGTGATACATTTTACTATTTTTCATTACTATTTGCCAAAACAAAAATCTATACCTTCTTTTGCAGCTTTTCTTTGTGCAGTCGATTGAATATGAGCAAATTGTCTTGATGTTGGTCGTTGATGTATAATATGTGGTAATTTTGTTGGAGAATTTACATGTAATTGATATGTATTTGATGATGTATGTATTTGCATTGGTGAAATACTTAACGCATTTGCAAAATTTCCTGTCGATGAACCTGGAATAATTTTTTCATGTTGTCTATGTACTTGTAAAGCACGTACAATAAGTGATGAAAGTAATTGTATAAATTCAACTTCATTTAATTGATTTTGATTATGATTTAAATTCGATAAATTCATTGTATTTTGTATACGTGATGATAATTGTAATGAATCTTGATTAATAATCATATGTGAATGATCACAAAAAGTATTACTCATAGAAATTTTTTTTGGTATAAGTATACGACGATTTTGTATCATACGATAAAAACCAACAGTTCTTTTATGTTCTTCAAGAATTGTTTGAATTGGATCATTGATTTGTTCTTGATTATTAATTAATGTTTGTGGTTCCGGAACAATATTCACTGGAGATTCATCAATATCTTTCTGTTCAGTAGTTTCTAAAATAAATAAAACAAGTAACGCGACGCAAGCGTCGCTAACCCTCTACTGAAAGGATGTGATTTCCTTGAACATATGGTACTCACGAAGAAGAAGATTACATAACTAATGTGCTGCTATGCATCTATAAAAAGATAAATAGTTCTCGTCACCATGACCCGCTTGCTAATTGATTGGATTTGATTTAACCATCGTGGGGTGTGGATGTGTGTGGGTGTGGGGCATGTGTGTGTCGGGTGTGGGGTGTGTATGGGTGTGGGGTGTGGGTATGGGGTGTGGGCGTGTGTCTTCACTTCATCCATACTCAGACACACCCCACATCCACCCACCCACACCCCACGATGGTTAAATCAAACCCAATCAATTAGCAAGCGAGCCATGGTGACGAGAACTATTTATCTTTTTATAGATGCATAGCAGCACATTAGTTTTGTGATCTTCTTCTCCGTGAGTACCATATGTTCAAGGAAATCACATCCTTTCAGTAGAGGGTTAGCGACGTTTGCGTCGCGTTACTTGTTTTTTTGAACAACCTCATCAAATTTAAAGAGTTTAAACTAGTTGTGATAAAGAACATTCTTGAATTCTATCATTTTGAAAATAATCTGGGTAGAGGAACCTTAATATAGTTGAAGAATCAAAAAATAGATGTTTTGAAAAATATTAGCCGCCTTGCAACACTAGATTTCTCTAGAGCGAGCACCCTTATATGATTCGCTAGACATTTAAATGTTGTACCGTCATCAGAAGCAGACCTCGAATTTCAGTTGCTTATCCTTGATTAAGTCTGATCAAGCTTAATACAGATATATGATCATATTCAGTTGTTTGGGATGTCATATTTTCTTATCCTGAACTCTGACTTTCCTGAATAAAACGGAGAGACAAGCATGTATGGCTTTTTAAGTGGGATATGTATTGCTATATGACTGTTTCTTTAAGAAAACGAAATTAGATGTCGTTTAGTTGTTTCCGTTTGTTCAGCGAGTTCAGTAGCATGACCAAGCGGCGACCACCCTAAATCAGAATAACTTGAAAAAAAAACATGTTTTTTCAAAATTATAGTATTGCGCACAGCTTCTTGAAACCTTCCCAAGCAGACAAAACTTTCCGAAAATGCGTGTACACACCATAAAACTGACTTTTTCAAGCGTTTACACGTGTTAAAAAAAAGATGGCCGTGTAAACACTCAGAATTCTAAAATTCCACAGGTGAAAACGTACAGTTTTTTTGTATTGAATATTTGTAGACGTTTAAACACCTCGAAAGCTTGCTTTGTAATCATGTAAACGGTCATTGGCTCCAAAAACGCATTTCACGCATCAAAAAGTTGAGATTTTTGCGCGTTTTCCCTAACACTTTTATCGTTCGGATTTCTGCGATAATTATTGACCACATTCATCCTTCAAAATCGAGGGTTCTGGACGTTATTTTCTCCATATATTTTTTAGATTAACTATTCCTAAAATTCAAGCGTTTAAACGATGGGTGCTTCAGTATTTCAACATAGTGCAGCATCAAATATTTCGGACACCTTTTTTATAGTAAATAGTAACTGTTTAGACGGCTAGTTTCATTGACTTCCAGGCGTTTCGAGATGTTAACTTTTTTGTATCTGCATAGTTCTAAATTTTAAGCGTTTAAACGGCTGATATAATGTATTTCTAGGAGTTTTTTATACATGAATTTTTTTCATATCTGCATGCTTCGAAATTCTAAACGTTTAAACGAATGACATCATCGACTTTTAGCAATTATCACGCATGAATTTTTTCGTATCTGCTTAGTTCAAAATTCTAAACCTTTAAACGGCTGTATAATGAATTTTCAAGTGTTTTCATACATGAATTTTCTCCTATTTGTATGCCTCAAAATTCTTAACGTTCAAATGCCTGATGTCAATAAGTTTTAGGAGTTTCAATATAGAAATTGTTTTATATTTACATAGTTCAAAATTCTAAACGTTTAAACGGTTCATATAAAGGATTTCTAGGAGTTTTCATATACGAATATTTTCATAACTGCATGCTTCAAAGTTCCAGATGTTTAAACGCCTGATGTCAATAATTTTTAGAAGTGTCGATATCGAAATTTTATTATATTTACATAGTTTAAAATTCTAAACGTTTAAATGACTGATGTCAATAATTTTTAGAAGTTTTGGTATAGAAATTTCCTTATATCTACATAGTTTAAAATTCTACACGTTTAAACGGTTGATATTAAGAATTTCGAGGAGTATTCACATGCGAATTTTTTCATACCTGCATGCTTCAAAATTCTAAGCGTTTAAACGTCTGATGTCAACAATTTTTAAGAGTTTCGATATAGAAATTTTTGTATATCTACACAGTTCAAGATTCTACATGTTTAAACGTTTGCTTTTTTGAATTTTTAGGAGTTTTCACATATGAATTTTTTCATATCTGCATGCTTCAAAATTCTAAGCATTTAAACATCTGATATCAACAAATTTTAGGGATTTCGGTATAAAAATTTCTTTATACCTATATAGTTCAAAATTCTTAACGTTTAAATAGCTGATATTAAGAATTTCTAGGAGTTTTCACATATGAATTTTTTTGTGTCTCCATCTTTGAAAATTCTAAACGTTTAAACGGCTGAGATAATGAATTTTTAGAATTTTTCATACATGAGTTTCTGCAAATCGGCATGCTTCAAAGTTCTAAACGTTTCAACGGATGATGTCATCAAGTTTTAGCAGTTCCCATGCATGAATTTTTGCGTATCTACTTGGTTGAAAATTCTAAACGTTTAAACGGCTGATATTATCAAGTTTTAGCAGTTTCGATATAGAAGTTTTTGTATGTCTACATAATTCAAAATTCTAAGCGTTTAAACGCATGATATTATCAATTTCTAGGAGTTTCTTTTGAAAAATTTTATCAGCTGCACATAGTTCGGAATTCTAAACATTTAAAAGAGTGCCATCATCAAGTATTAGGAGTTTCCATATAGAATTTTTTTTACATCTGCATAGTTCAAAATTTTAAATGTTGAAACGGCTGATATCATGGAATTCTAGGAGTTCCTATACATGAAGTTTTTCATACCTACATGCTTGAAAATTCTAGATTTTTTGAATGATTGATTTCATCAATTTCTAAGCATATTGGCATGGATGGCATTTTATTTGTAATTTTATGAAACTTTTGACTCTTCTAACCCCACGTTACAGCGAATGGTAGGTGTTTCTTTAAATGAAGTTCTTTGAACTTTTTTTATTTGTCTTGTTGTAAGGAGGACATTCGTCCGTGTTGCAGACTTTGTAATCGGTATTCTATATCGTATTGAGCGTTTGCAGTATGTTGTAAGGTTTTTAGATTAAACAGTGTCTGGCCAACTATCAGAGTCTTTCATAGGGTTACACATTAGTTGTGCGTTTGAGCTAAGGATTGTGCCAGAGAAAGTTCGTAAGGAGTGACTTACAGAAAAATTTCCTTTTGCGCACTTGAAAATCTTTGTCTGTGGTCTATTACTGTATTGCAGTTAAAATTTGGTTTTACATTTTTTAATAACAGTTGAAAGCGTTGCGTTTGTGACACAAAATGTTTTTACCATAACCATGTAATAAAATTAAAGCAGATTGTTTTTTTATTCGTATAGTTGGTATCGGACAATATTCCGCTTTATTCTTATGAAAACACTATTTTATGTCGTGGAAATCAATAAGGGGTTGGTTACTATTGGATATAAGTTTTGATTTTGTCAGACCAGAATGTAATATAGTATTTTATTTCTAATGATATGTTTATAAGTGAATAAGGAGATAGAGTCTCATCGCAAAGTACTTTATGGTAATATTTTTATCTGCATATTTCGAATTGTTAGTTGTAAAATAGAAAGAGTACCTTAGTGAATGGCGAAAATAGTAATGTTATGCAGTTAATCGATGAAAAAGAAAACTGTTTCGTGAAAATTAACTTATCCACAAGAATGTTCTGATTTGTTTTTCTCAAGTTCCTTGTCAATTATGTTCAACATATCGCAAGTTGAAAAAAAGGGAAATCAATAACATTTCATGCTTTAATATAAGTAATAATATAATGGCAGGCAAAGATTCGTCCTTAAACAACTGTGACATTGTTTTCTTGTAGTATTCAGCATAACTTGATCCATAATTTTCTGTTTTACATCAGCAGATGGTTTTAGTAACTATTCGTAAATTTTTCATTGACTGGTATACTTCAGTACCATGGAGTCCTGTTTTTTGGGCCTTCTACCATAATCTTTGTCTTGTCTGATTATTCATCCCAGTTTATATGCCTACGAAATCATATATCTTCTGGTGAATTGACTACGACTTAAGCTGCTAGAGCATCAAGTGACGTTGAAACAACAGACTACTCTATCAATGCGCCTCAAGTTTTCATTTAAACTAATATTTAATATAGTCACTGCGATAAATGTATATTACACAAACACTGGAATACAAAACCCAAACGGAGTGATAAAAGCGTGTGCGACTTCATTACATCATTTTTGGAATCTATGTTTTGTTAATAAGCTACAAAGATTGTTTTTTTGTCAGCTCAATAATTTACAAGCTTGTGTATTATTTATCTCTGACTTTTTTCATTTACTCCGAGTGACAATTATCAGAATTTTAAAGTAACATCTTTTCCAAGTTTATACTTCTGAACGTCTCTAGATGAATTGAAATTTGTATTAAGCAGCATTGAATTTCAAAAGTATAATGATATACTACTTTCAGAAAAGCTTTTCAACTGTAGATCATGTTAGAAGTTACCGTAAAAAGCAGAATCATTATTGATGACATGCTTTGTGCAGGAAGTTAGTCAAGTTCGATGTACCTAGCATCGAGCGGTCGATAACAGATTACATAGATTTCTTTAGATATGATATACATATAGATTTGCATTAAAACTATCTGTGGCAAATATATGTGACTTTTCTCTTATCAATTCAGACCAAATAATCACCAGTCCCAGCTGTAGTTGGTATCAAAAGTCAGGGATATCACTTTTTCTGCTAATATTCCCGCACTTTAGTTTCGGGTGAGAGCAATTGATCACAATTTTTAAATAAATGTCAATCAGTTGTCTTCTTTCTCTCCAAAACTAATGTCGACGCCAAAAGTAAATGGTGAAAACTCTGAGAGGAATATCTTCCGAACGGATACAGCTAGCGACCTGTGGTTTTCATCAATCGAAAGAGGAGGAGTGGGGGCGTCTTTTTCTCTGATAATGTATAAGACGGAATCCTTTTATAACTAATCATATTCGAAGAAGATGAAAAAGAACCCATGAGAATGACCTTCCAGCTAGATGAAATTTTGATTTTGACTTTTGATTTAGATAGAGGGACTTGAGATCTATAGCTCCAGATACAAGGCAAATGGTTGTCTTGTTACATTCTAACGTTGCGCAAATGAGATCATGTACTTACATGCGCAAATCATAGGGATTTTCGCTAGTTTTTTACTAAGTTTTTACAGTTTATATCAAGGTAGCTTGAGATTTCGAGGAAAATGTAGGAAAAAGTAAGAAAGCGCATTGTGTCTGGAATTATAGATCTCAAGTTTCTCTATCTAAACCAAAGCTCAAATCAAAATTTCATCTAGCTGACAGGTCATTTTCATGGGTTTTTTTGCATGTTCTTCAAATAGGATTAGTTATAAAAAGATTCCGTCGTATACATTATCGGAGAAAAAGACGCCCCCACTCCTCCTCTTTCGATTGGTGAAAATCGCATGTCGCTAGCTGAATCCGTTCGGAAGATATTCCTCTCAGAGTTTTCACCATTTACTTTTGGCGCCGACATTAGTAATTAATGAAAAAATGTCTTGAATTTTCTCCTAATGTATCATGCTACGTTTGAATATAAATCATTGATTAAAAAAGAATTAAACTGTACTTTTATCCTTGAAAAGATGAGAACATAGATGGTTACGTATGTTTCCACTTTCACATCCCATATAAAAAGAAGTATCAGAAAAATCATTTTAAGTTACTTCCAACTGTAGTCTTTAAGAAGGAAGTACTTGTAAGTAAATCATTTTAAGTACTTGTTGGTGCCTTTCTAATAAAAAGCACTGTCAAATACTACTGAAAGTGTGACAAGGTACTAAAACGTCCCAGAAATGGTAGAAAAAAGTAGAAAAATTCAATTTATTTTTCTCTATTAATTTTAAATGCAATTCATGGTATTTTTTTATTGGAGAAAGTACTAGAAGGTGCTTTTATTAATAACAGAGAAGAATAAATTGAATTGTTTAACTTTTTATTACTATTTCTAATGTGATTTAGTACTTTTTAACTCTTTAAGTAGCACTTAATGGAACTTTTTATTAAAAAAATTGTCAAAATGTATTTAAAAACGTTCACTTACAAATGTTTCTTTCTTCTTACAGAATACTTTTGAAAGCACTTAATACTGATTCTTTTATAATTTTTTTTTCTCCTTCAATAGTATGAATGGAGTCCGAACACAGATTTAGTTAATTGAAATGCGGTGACTTTCACCTATTCAATATTTAATTACAGCTTCCATTAGGCGTGATATGTATTACACGAATTCGTATAATTGATAAAAAACAATTGTATTCTGATTCTTCTTGTCATACATGTTGTGGGACATTCTGGGTATTTTTGTTTTCAAAAAAAACAGAACACTTTTAGGGAATCAAATCACTTTTGATACGATTGAGACATCAAACCTTTTAAAAATCGTATTCGATTATTAAAATCTTATTACTAATTAGTTAATTGATGAAAGTCTCCAATAAACGATCATTTCCACGAGTGATAAACAGATTAAAATTTACTTTCATTGGATCACCTTTTGAAAAGCAGATCACCGAAAAAATCAACTTAGTATAGTTAAAATGAGGAATAAATGGAAGTATAGCTGAAATAGTTTTCATTCCGAATGAACGTGCATTACACTTACTTCCTGAGTATTTTAAAGCTGTCTTTTTCAATATGTTTTCTAACGATTCAAACTGGATTATTTTATGCGTGCTTTGGCTGGATGTGAGTGTGAGTTTGAATATTGATGAATAGAAGACTAACATTCACCCATACACATCTGCATCCACAAATTACTTACATCCTCTGCTAGGATGATTGACATGTTTCGATATGTCTTCGAAATTATTGTAATCAACTACCCACTTCCGCAGAACATACAGAATGCTACTAACGAATCAAAGGTACTCAATTCCTCGTCATCATAAAGCCATCCTCTTAAACCATTAACTGATCTTCGACAGTGCGTTCAAAATTGTACTTTTTTTCTCGTGCTAAACTCGTGTTTGTTCACTTACACTTCAATATCTAACTGTTAACTTGTAGATCAAATTCTTACGTCGACACCACTCCTTCAACGATCTGCCATCAACCAAACTTTGCGTTACAGTTAACTAACTAAGCATTGCAATCTTCAACGTGACGCAAATTTTTGATATAATTCCCTAAAACAGAACTTCGAAAAATAGCTTTCATAAAGCTGCAAAAAAAACTATAACCCAATTCAGTTGTTGTCTGAACTGAGCATAGTCTTTTTAGTTCTTTTAAACAAAAATACGTCATTTCATAATGATATTTCGTGAGTATCTATCCTAATTATACATTATCAAATTACTTTGAAATCTTCTTTTAGGTTCATCACACATAATAATTCAGAGTAAATTTGACTTGAATACATTCATAGAGAACAATGCTTATATCTCTCCTTTTAAGTCTATCACATAGGAAATATATCGTTAGTTCTATCTCAACTCATCAAACAAAAAGACTACCTTCACATCTCTTCATTCAGATTCATATGATGATTTAAATAAGGCTGAGCTTAATTTTACTTTATAAACTACCTACAACACTCTATCTCTTCTTTCAGGTTCACATATTGAACTGAGTACTTATGAGTTCGTGATAAACTAATTATTAGAAAATAATACTCATATCTCTTGTTTTAGACTCATGTGATACAGTAAAGAATGGTAAGTACGATTTAAACCTATAAACTAAAACAATTATTTTTATCTCTTATTTCAGGTTCATATGAGTAAATGAACACTGGTGAGCTCGGTATTAATTAATAGACAGCATTATACATATCTGTTGTTTAGTCTTTAGTGATACAATAAATCACGGTGAGTTCGATATAAATCAATTAATATCAAACAATATGCAAATCTCTTGTTTTAGATTCATACAACAGAATAACAAAAAAATGGTGAGTTCAATTTAGATCTATACAATAAAAGTATTATTTATATTTGTTTTTTCAAGCTCACATGATATGATATGTTCTCGTAAGCTCGATATTAACTAAGAGAAAACATTATTCATATCACATTTTCGGGTTTTTGTAATATAACAAATCATGGTGAGCTCGACATTAATTAGTTAATACCAAACTAAATTCATATCGCTTCTTTTAGACTCATGTAATAGAAAAAGACATGGTGAATTCGATTTAAACCTATAAACTAAAAGAATTACTTCTAACTCTTCTTTTAGATTCACATGATAAAACACTATTGGTGAGTTCGAGATTACTTAATTAATAGAAAACATTTTTTATATCTCTTTTTTAGGTTTTTATAATACAAGAAATCATCGTAAGTTCGGTATAAATTACTTAATAGGAAACAATATTGATATCTCCTGTTTCAGATTCATGTGATAGAAGAAAATGGTGAGTTCGATTGAAACCTATAAACCAAAAGAGTTATATCTATCTCTTATTTTAGGTTCATATAATAAAATAAATCATGGTGAGTTCGATATGAATCAGTTAATAGCAACCAATATTGATATCCCTTCTTTAGCTTCATATAATAGAAAAGAAAAGAATGATGATTTCAATTTAAAGCCATAAACTAAAAGTTTTATTTATATCTCTTTTTTCTAGGTGCACATCGTAAAATAAATACTGGTTCGTTAGAAATCGATTAATTAATCAACAAAAAAAATTTTTCACTCCTCTTTTTTACGATCTTTGGGATAAAACAAATAATGGTAAGTTCGATTTAAATCAATTAATAAGAGACAATACTCATTTCTCTTGCTTTAGATTCATGTGGTAGAATTAAAAAATGGTAAGTTCGATATAAAGCTATAAATTAGGAATTATATTTATATCTCTCATTTTCAGGTTCATATGATAAAATGAGAGTTGGTGAATTCGGTATTAAATAGATAATATACGTGGGCTACTCTGAAAGTTTTTAAAATTTTCATTAAATTTAATAGATATATATGAGTTTGATAGTTGTAGCAGTAGAGTCAAGTCTTAGAAGAAAGTCCACAAAGTTTTGACTCTCAGACATTTCTTCTTTCGTTTTGTTGACGTGATCATAGTAAACTATAACTCGAATTTGGTCTTGTGTGAGATTCATACGAGGCTGGAAATAATATTTTGCCAGGGGGTATCACTAGAATTTCGAATAGAATAAATATTGAATTTTACACTAAACGAAAGCCCATCAAAACTGGAATTTATTAGTACTAAACGATGAGGGTTATGAAAACTTTCGTATGTTGAAATCTCTAAATTTAGAAAGTTTCACCTACCATAAATGTGAGAAAAGTTATCTCAATTTCCTAAACTTAGACATTTCAACGTACAAAAGTTTCCATAACCCTTATTGTTTAGTACCAATAAATCCCATTTTTGACGGACTTTCGTTTGGTATAAAATTCAATATTTACTCTATTTAAAATTATAACGATATTCCTCTAGCAAAATATTATTTCCAGCCTAGTATCACTTAATCTACCACAAAACGAAAGGAGAAATGTCCAAGAGCCAAAACTCTGTGGACTTTCTTCTAAGACTTGACTCTACTACTACAACTATCAAACTCATACATATCTATTAAATTTAATGAAGATTCTAAAAACTTCCAGAGTGACCCACGTACAACATTATTAGTACTCTTTCTTAGGTTTCTGAGATACAATAAATTATCAGGAGTTCGATATAAATTACTTAATAGGAAGCAATATTGGTATCTCTTATTTTAGAGTCGCGTGCTAGAACAAAAGAGTGGTGAGTTCGATTTAAATTTATAAATTCGAAGTTATATTTATATCACTTCTTCCCGGTTCACATGAGAAAATGAATACTAGTGAGTTCGGTATTTATTAAAGAATAGACAACATTATTCATATGTTTTTTTTAAAATTTTTGCAATACAATAAATCATGATGAGTTTGATGTAAATTACTTAATAGAGAAACAATATTGATGTTTCTTGTTTTAGATTCACGAGATGGAATAAAAGAATGGTGAACTCGATTTGAACCTATATACTAAAGATGTGACTTATACCTCTTGTTTCAGGTTCACATGAGTAAATCAATGCAGGTAAGTTCGATATTGATTATAATTAGTAGAAATTATTTTTCATATCTGTTTTTAGATTTTTTGCGATGCAATATATTATGGTGAGTTCAATATAAATTAAGTAATAAGAAACAATACTCATTTTTCTTGTTTTAGAATAATGTCATAGAATAAAAAATGGTCAGTTCCTTTTAAGCCTATAAACTTAAAGTATTATTTATATCTTGTTGTTTGAGATTCGCACGACAAAATGAATACAGGTAAGTTCGATATTATTTAAATAAGAGAAAAGAAAACGTCATTCATATTTTTTTTTTAGGTTGTTGCGGTATAAAGATAATGGTGAGTTCGATATAATCTTAGTAAGAAGAGAAAGCAGTGATTTCTGTCGTTTTAGATTCATGTGAGAAAGTAAAAAAAACTGGTGAGTTAGATTTAAACTTAGTTGTTAGATTTTATATTTGTGTCTCTTGTTTCAGATTCAGATGATAAAAGAAATAATGGTGATTTTGGTTTCAAAGAATAAATGAGTAACACTATTCATGTCGTTTATTTTTTTAGTTTTTTGCCACAGAATGAATCATGGTGAGTTCGATATACATGAATTAATTGGAAATGATGTTGATATCTCTTATTTGAGATTAGTATGTAAGAATCAGAAACGGTGAGTTTGATTGAGTTTCATAAATAAAATCATATATTTCTTGTTTAGATTCAAGTGGTGGAGTATAGTTGTTCAAGTTTGATTTATTGGTATTAGTTGCAAAGAGATTACATATTGGTTGTTTTTGGTTCCTATTTTGGGATAAATAATGGTGAGTTCAATTGCATATGAATGAGTGCTGATTTTCATTGTCATATGTCGTTCTAGGGTTGCATTGATGTTAATCTTAATGTTGTGTTGAATTGAAAAATGTGAATAGAAATACAAAATTATGTGTACGGTTCAGGTGGATCTTGGAAAACAAGTAATGGTGAGTTGATTTTTGGTTTATCAATTCGTCATTTTCCTATTTTTCTGCTGTCAGGTCCTGTGGATAACACTGCATGCATTGATTTGAAAAATCTAAGCTCTATCAATTAAAGTTCTTTTTCACCTCATCTAATACTCATTTTCTGCAATCAGTTGTACGCTGTTGAAATATTGAGGTTTTAATGGGCAAAATTCGTCTTATGATTCGTTTGATGTATCCTGCTACAGATGATGGTGAGTTTTAATGTGAGAATCCGCCGTCCCTTTTGAGTGACTTATACTTATACTATCGATATGAAGAAGCCGATAAGTGTTTGCACTGTTCTCTGGTCATATAAATTACGTATTAGATGTTTGAAGTTTAGATGGAGTCGTAAGCAGAATCAGACTCTAGAAAATCTTTTCTCTTGTGTTCTTGTTCGATTCTTGTAAAATGCTATCGTTCTATAGTTTTTTCTTTTATCCTACCGTCGAATGTGATAGTACAACATGAGTTGTGACGAATCTCAGAGGTAGACTTGATGCAACTATTCTGAGCTTCCGTTTTTGTGTAGAACTTCATGCGTCATACAGGATCTCGCTTCTTTTTTTCGAATTGAGTTGTATTCTGAAAAATATTTGGAACGTCTATTTCGACTTCAAGCGTTGCTTTTGAGCATTTCAACATTCAGTTAATTTCGCTTCATTTGATGATGTGCAGTATCCTATGTTTTATGAGATCGAGACAATTGAATTCATACCTGACCGTACGCATAGATCTCTGCGACCCGAAAACGTCTTAACAATGCAGAAAGGTAGCTGATTCCGGCCGTTAATCACGAATCCCAACTATGAGCTGAAGCCGATGAGGAATAGTAAATGTGAACTGGTTCTAAAAATCAGAGGGTTTAAACATTAAAGAGTCTTAGCATAGTTTAAAAGGTATAATGTTAACGTCCAATTTTTCTGACCATGACCGGTGCTCCATTGCGGTTCCCGACTGTAGGTCTAAAATAGGAATGAAAACTAAATCCTCACATGCTTTAGGAAATGAACGGTTTAAATGTTAAAGATTTACAGGGTAGTGGAAAAAAGGATCGTATTGACGTCCAGTTTGTCTGGACGTGATCGGTTGTCAATTGCGGTTCCCGACTGTGAATCACAAACAGTTGGAAATAGTAAATGTAAAATGGTTTCAAGAAACGTGCCATTTAAACGTTAAGTTTTTCCGACATAGTGAAGAAAAGGATCGTGTTAACGTCCATTTTTACTGATCATGATCGGTTGTCAATCGCGGTTCCCGACTGTGAGTCACAAACAGTTGGAAATAGTAAATGTAAAATGGTTTCAAGAAACATGCCATTTAAACGTTAAGTTTTTCCGACATAGTGAAGAAATGGATCGTGTTAACGTCCACTTTTACAGATCGTGATCGGTTGTCAATCGCGGTTCCCGACTGTGAGCCAGAAAC
>CAJNOL010000289.1:133553-145284 GCA_905250125.1 Rotaria sordida
ACGTCCACTTTTACTGATCGTGATCGGTTGTCAATCGCGGTTCCCGATTGTGAGTCAGAAATGATAGGGAATAGTAAACGTGAAAACGGTTGTACATTAGCGCAATGAACATATGTAAATTTCATTTAGCGTGAAAAAATGACCGTTTTCACGTCCACCTATACTGGTCGTTACTGACATACAGTCGGGAACCTCGATTGGCAGCCAGACACGGTCGAAAAACTCTGCGCGTTTAAACGCGTTTTTTCATTTTTTTGTCTGCCTGGGTACTAGTATTATTGAATAAAGAATTATATTTATTTGATGGATATTGTTGAGTCGTAATTCTTGATTGATTTGTTGACGATTGAGGTGAACGGGAAAATGATGAAGTAAATGTTGATGATTGTGGATTATTTCGATTAGTTCTATTAGTAAAAGTGTTATTATTGTTGTTATGAAGCTTGTTTGAATATTCAGGTGTATATTTGTTTGAATACGAATTATTGTAATATGTAGTACCTGATGTAGATACATTAGTTAATGAAGATGCTTGTTTTCCCTTAGGGATCGAAGAAATGTTATTGTTATTATCGATGTTAATGTTTGATAATTGAAATAATTCTTCTACATCTTTAGTGTATTCAAGAAATTCAGCAGTAGTAGTAGGCTTTTTCTTTCGAACTTCGAATTGGATTGTTGATTTGGTTTTATTGAGAAGATTTTTTAACTTGGTTGTTTCGCTCATAGTAGGATCAGCTTCTTTACATAAGTTTAACACTTCATTGAAGAAATTTCGAATTGATTGGTTTTCCCCTTGGGTATAGGATTCTAATTTTTTGAATGCTAATTCTTCATGAAACGAGGAAGTGAATGTTCGTTTAATTTCATATATAAAAGTTGACCACGAAGTAAATAAAGTTTTATTATTTTTGTACCATTGAAGAGCATCACCACGTAAAGAATAGGAGATTAAATCTAATCGACTAGGATCGGGAACATGTGCGATATCTAACATGTGTTCGATATCCTCGATCCATTTATTTACATTATCTTTACCACCTTTAAATATTTTAGGATTTTTAATGAAATCCTCTAGAATCGCTTTTCGAAGATCATTCGTAGTTTGATCAAGCAGAATTGTGGGAGTAATCGTAATAATGGTTGTTGATTTATGGTCTAGTATCTCACCAGTAATATTGGTGGCACCAACATCAACAACAGTAGTGGGAGGATGTGTAGGTGATGGACGAGTAAATGTTGTGGTATCATAACTATCTGTTGATTTTTCTGTAGAATCGATAGTTTGTTCAGCGTTATTTGATGTTTGTTGATTGGAAGTATTAATAATACATGTTGAATGAGATTGTTCTTGAGAAGAATTGGAACTATTTTTATCGAAATGTAATAATAAAAATTCGTAAAAATCGTCATAAGAACGAATTTCGTTACGATTTTTAATATAAAAACGTTTAGCATCCCCTTCAACGAGAAGTGAGATTGATTCGAAACGTAAATGTCGAGAAATTTTGAATTGGTTAAATTTACTTCCAGTTTCATCTAACCATTGATTAACTGATTGTTTACCAGAGAATGGAACAAAATGTTGTAAAATAAATGTATCGAAATGATGTTCTTCTTCGTTTTCTGCTATTTGTAATTGATGATCTTTACTGTTAATAATTTCGTCTTGTTTAATATTATTAGACGAATTGTTTGCAACTTTAGAAGATTCACAGTCGATATGATCAGTAATTGTATTTATTGTTGATTCATTATCAGGATTTTTATGAAAAATTGATTGTGATACAATTGTTGGTCGATTCGGTGTAGGTATAATGGCTTTTCTACGATTGTTATTTAATAAATTAGTTAATGCTGATTCTTGATCTTTGGTTGATGTTAAGAATGAAGATGTAGAACTTGTATGTAAATTTAATGAATCAAGTAATGTTGAATTATAGATTAGTGATTGTTGTTTGTTGTTATTCATGTTTGAAGTGTTAGTAAACTAATGAATTATGTGTACGATAATAAGGAAATGTTAAATACGATAAAGGATAACGAATAGAGAAAAAAAATTGGGAAAGTAGGCGACGAAAAGAATTTTTTTTTTGTTTACATAAAACAAAACTAGGCAGACTAATTGCTGCCCAACTTCTCCACCAATTGTGAGACTCTCATTTATTATCTAATACAATCTTTATCCCCCGTTTATTACGTAGGCTAAATAATATCTAATTTAAGACGAATGTCTGCCTTTTATAATTGAGAGTTCACTAATAAAAGAAACTTCCTACCCGGATTTGTTCGTCGTAATAATTGATTCAAAGATAATAATATATAATGGATGAATATGTTTTTATTTAATGATGAATAAAAACAAATAGTAATGGAAAAGAATATATATATATATATAATTATATAATAATAATAATAACTTTGAAAAAGATAAACAACGACAAAAATCAACAATCATCGGGAGAAGAGAAAAACAACAACTGACCCACTGGACGTTGATCAACCATAACGAGCGATCAACGAGAAAAGATCAGAGAGGATTATATAACAAATAATAATGATAGAATTGGCGTCATACAGAGCCATCTATTGACGCTAACAGAAATGACTTTGAAGAGCAAAAACACTAGGACACTAATTTTTCTTTCTGTTGAATTAGCGAAAAGACTCATCTCTAGTGCCGAAGTCTTTACATGAAGAAATTATACCACATCAAGAGTGAAATAAATAACTATGATAGATTTGAGAAAAAAAACAAAACAAAATGCCTTACAATATGAGCAGGTTTATATAAAAGTTTACATTTGTTTAGTCTATTTGGTAGAAGATCAAGTCTTTCGTACTTTATTATTTGTTTCGATGGCAAATAATAGATAATAGACGCAAAAACTCGGAGTAAAATACGGGCATAAACATGACTAATTAATATTAACAAGAAAGCACATGATACTACCATCGTAAAAGAAATAATGGAAGTCTACTTGAGAAGGGTGTAATAATCATAAACGATGTTGTTATTATCAAGAATCGAATTCCTCCTGATATCTAACTAAAATGACACTAACTATTTTCAAGCTTCCTTCCATTGTCATCTAGTAAGCAGCGACTTTGGGTCTACATTAAATCTCTGGGAATTTGTAAAACTAAAGGAAGAATAGCTGTCATCTCTGCTTATGATTTCCTCTAGTTAGTCTTCTTCTTATGTTGTTACCATGAATCTGAAAAATTCTCTTGCATTTCATACCTTCTCAACTACATTTTCAACGTTCCTGTTTATATAAATTATGTTATATTCCATATTTCTTATAAACATATGTCAACACTATTACAGTGGGCAAACATGCTGTAAAATATTAATGTATCAAAGACACTGATGTTTCAATTGAACTTTCATTTATTTTTAAATTACTATATACAGAACTCCTTTTTGATAAATTTTGATTTTGACATTTCACAATATTATCAATGCTTGACGACGAGCTAAACAATTAATAATAAAAGACTATGTGCTTTATTTTATTCTATTTTATTATCCTTTATCCTATCGATAGAGTAGAAATATTTCACTTTACTTTACTTTACTTTACTTTTTTAGTAAAGTAGGACTACTTTACTTTACTGAGTAAAGTAAAGTAAAGTAGATTAACTTTACTTTACCAGTAAAGTAAAGTGAATTAGCTTTACTTTACTCAATAAAGTAAAGTCAAATGCTTTACTTTACTTTACTTTTTCAAAGTAGATTAAAGATAAAGTGCCACCCCTAGTGAGGTTTCGATTTGGGGATGTATGAAATGGCTTCAGCCTCCAAAATTTGCATAGGCTAAATAAAAATTATATGCCAATCTATACTATCTAACTATAAGAAATCTCACATCAAAAACTGCCTACCGTACTTTGGAATAAATGAATAATAATAATAATAATAATATATGTATATATAAGTCCGATTTAAGCTTTATTGATGGATATCAATAATGACATATATATATATATATATATATATAATATTGAAAACGATGTTGATCAATAACAATAATGGTCAACGATAATAACAGAAAAAATAATAATAACCAACACTAACAGAAGAAAACGATGATAACACGAGAAAAACAATAATAGTGATAATCGAAAAGAAATCAACAACAACGATCAGAAGTGAAAAACAAGATCATATATAGAATATGAAAAGAAAAAACAAAAAACGTAATAGAAAAAATTAGAATGACGCAATATAAAGTAGATCATCGTGATCTCATGATCTCATGATGATCAATAGAACATATATATATATGACAGGAAAGAAAAAGAAAAAAATATATATATGTATATGTAATACACTGAACATAAGTTAGCGTCATAATGCGAGATCTGTTGACGCTAACACAGTTATATGTAAGGCGGAGTCCCCACATATACCCCTCATTCGATAGAGCGTCCTCGATAACCCTATGATCGACCACAACATGACTAGCACTTGTCCCGATAATAAGAAAGAAAAGTCCTCCTGAAATCTGATTGGCCCATTTTTCAACCAATCAGACACCGGACAAACATACAAATTTCCATCGTGAAGACTCCATCTAGGGATGTGCAGTTTCAGTATACTGATCACCGATAAAGTCACATTGGCGTTCACCGGTACACTGATGACACTGACACTACTTGCTGCGGTTGCAGTGTCTGCACCGACATGGTGTTCACTGAACCAGTGCATACACTGATACTGACTACGCTGGTTCCACTGTCTGCACCGACATTGGTGTTCACTGAACCAGTGCATACACTGACACCGACTGCGCTTGTTGCACTGGCGCACACTGGAACACTGACGTACTGATACTGATTTACATTGACTAGAATTTATACACAGAAGACGACGACATCTTCCGCCTGTAATATGCGGATGAACAAAATATTTTCATTGAATGGAAGCATATCCGCTCAATAGTTTGGTTTCTTGGTTGAGATAAGCTACATATACTTTTACGTACATATACTTTTTTCACCATTGTATAAGAAAGATTAAATAAAGCGAAAAAATTATGTAATCGAAACGATACAAATAGTTTTACAGAGTCCACATCAATTTTAAGAAACTCTCCTCTTCTTTAAATGAATTTGGTCGAGTCATAAAATACCGCAGCTATGTGTCAATATTAGGATTATAAGTGGCGTATTTCGTTGAAATCGACTTTATTACTCAAAATTATAGATTACTTAAATGAATCCTCTTTTTTGGAGGAATAGGTATGGTCATTTCGCTAATTTCGTTGATAATTATAAATAAAGTCACAAGCAGTGCATACTTTGATAGAGTCGGTGACTTGATACTTCAGTGAGCATCACTGTTCCAGTAAATCCTAACATCGGTGCAGTCAGTGGCAGTGTATGCACTGGCTCAGTGAACACCAATGTCGGTGTAGACAGTGGAACCAGTGCAATCAGTGTCAGTGTATGCACTGATTCAGTGAACATCATGTCGGTGTATGCATCGGTTCAGTGAACACCATGTCGGTGTATCCACTGATTCAGTGAACACCAGTGTCAGTGGCACGCTGTCAGTAATTCACTGTTTTCACCGAAACTGCACATCCCTAACTCCATCCTTTCAGGATTGAGAATAATTGTGCAGGTTGTGTGTGCTTTGATGGTACAAAATACGTTAAACCCTTTCGCGCAGGGATTTTTCAGTAAGAAATGTGTTCGTATCTAATGGAAAATTAGTTTATCTCAGTCTGTAAAAAGCTTGTGTGTCTCGAAGGAAAAGCAGCCTTCTCAATCGCTGGAAATTCTGTAAGTCAATAATCTCCACCTTTTATAATATAATTTTTATATATAGTTTTTATTATAATACGGCAATATAATGAAAAACCTCGCCATCCCATATATGGGACACCCGACGCGAAAGGGTTAAGTCACAGATCGTATTCATGCACCAAATCCTGAAGAAACACAGGTCAATGAAATTTAAATCAACGATTAGCAATTGTGCAACAACATTGCACGATTCACCTTGCCGAATTTATTCAAAAACAAATTATTTTCTTATACTCTTTAATCTCTTGTTTAATGGGCGCTCCAGTGTCAGGAGCTCAATTGTCGGGTGCTCAACTGTCGTGTCACCGTTTTCCTTGATATTAAGAATAAATAATGAAAATAATTTAAAAAAATACATTATTTTAAAACATCTATGTACCAATACTACGAGTTTTTCAACGATAATAATATGCTTAATAGATGTCAGTTAGCTATTAAAATACATTCATGATCATGATGATTTACGCTGTGCAAAAATAATCATTTAATAAATTCAAATTCTGAAACAGAAGAAAACCTGTAATTGAATTCATATGAGTTCAAACAAAATACAATAGTTTTTCTCTAAGCTCAAAAACCAGTGTCAATATCAAGCACTGCCGTTGGTGTACTTATGATACCTACTGGACAAGCTTTTTTCTAGCTGGTTCGCTGGAGGTTAATTCACAATCGAACAAGAAACATTTTTTGTAACCAAAGTAGAAAGAAATTTGGAAGCTGAAACATAGAAAAAGCTCATTTACTAAAAAAACTTTTTAATATATATTTTGAACTATCTGTTCGAATTAGGAACATTTTTCCACTAGCTGTTCTTATTGGGAACAGTGCTATTAATAAGGACAAATTCAATCATTCGGAAACTACCTCTAATTACTGAGTTAATTCTCAAGATAATTCAAAGATTTTCACATCATTCGACTTAGAAGACATTTCTACACTAAAAAATATAAAAATCTCTATATGTTCATTTCAAATAGCTTAGACAAAAAACTCTCAAGTGTCCGAAAATCTCTTAGGAATAGGAACATGCACTGTATGGTATCTAATTTCGTTTGGGTTTCACGACTCTTCTCCTATTGTGTAGCTTTCGAAAATAAACCGATAAAATGTGGAACGTGATTCTCTTCAAGATTCACAAAGCACTATATTGGCAATCGGCAGACATGTGGTTTTCTACGTAGCTGAAGTTATCAGCAGATTTCGATTTTTTCCAGCTCGCATTCGCTCAGGAATTTGTTTCAAATCTCCTATTTTTGTTCCAACTACAACTTCACGAGATCTATCGATTGGTATAATCATATTATTCATAGCTCAAACCCGTCGCCTAAAAAATCGATTTTTCGACTTTCTCTGCTTAGAGTCGAGATACCCGGAAAAGTATTTCCAGCCCCAATTCTCTCAGGAACTTCCTCCAAATCTCCTATTCTTATTTCAGGTACACCTCGACGAGCTCTATCGATTGGTATGATCAGATTTTTCATAGCTCAAATCGGTCGCCTGGGAAAGCGGTTTTACGACTCGTTGTCTTTGGATCCAGGTACTCTGAAAATTAAGTCCATCCGGGATTCGCGCAGGAACTTGTTCCAAGTGTCCTATTCTTGTTCTAGGTACTCACCGATCTTTATGCAGCGGTATGCTCAGCTTTGCCGAAGCTCAGAGTATGGTGTTTGGGATGATGATGGCACTGTAGAAAAAGCTGAAAATTGTAATTCGGCTTGTGGAGAATCTAAGGGTTCCAATAGATAGAGCTCTCCGAGCTCTACGTGGAATTAGAATAGGAGATTTGGAACAAGCTCCTGAGCGAATCGGGCTGGAATTACTTTTTAGGGTATCTGGACTTCGTGGAGAGAAATACGAAAAATCAATTTTGTATTTGACTGGTTTGCGCTATCGGAAATGTGATTATACCAATGGATAGAGCTCGTCAAGTTGTACTTGGAACAATAATTGGAGAGTTGGAGGAATTTTCTTGAGCGAATCGGGACTGGAAATTTTTTTCAGGCTATGTGGACTCCATGGCGGAAAAATTCGATAAAGCGATTTTTCAGGTGACGAGTTTGAGCTATGGAAAATCTGGTTGTACCCATGGATAGAGCTCGCTGAGGTCTAATTGGAACAAGAACAGCAGATTTGGGGCAAGTTCCTGAGCGAATCGGGGCTGGAAAAACTCGAATCTGCTGATAGCTTCACCTGCGTTGGTTTTTACTCAACATAATTAAAAATGAAAGAGTTATGAAGTTTTTATAATAATCATTATGAAATTGTTTTCTCTCATCATAAAACACGAGTGTGGTCACTACAGTTCTCTCAAACTTGGTCCAACTGGCTAAAAAACTAACTATAGATTTGTGAAAAATGTTTTGCATTTATGTATTCATTTGCTCTCGTTTATATGGTTTTATTACGGATCTTTAACTTGTCTCAATGTCAGGAGTTGATTGAAAAACCTCTGATAATTGGAATGAACTGTCTAAAAATATATTTTCATTCTACTGGAGGAAATTTGTGATAGAGCTCAATGAAAAGGGAAAAATGGTTAAGGAAAGTTTTAATCCTGGTAATTTTATTTGTATGGAGAACTGGAAATGATAAATAAAGAGGAAAGAAATATTTGAGAAAACGTGAAAACTTCAATGTCATCTGCTTGTGAACGTTTATATCCTTGATGATAATCATTATCATCATGTTGTAATTGTCAATTTTTATTAATTTTTTTTAGTTGTTGATATTGAATTGTTTGATCGAAAATTCAGTAATTAAATACTATCATCAAATATTCGTCCTTTAACTTTTATTGTTAAAAAATCAAAAAATACGGACGAAATAAATTTACAAAAAATGAATAAATTCTTTTCTATGTGGGATATTTTACCACAATAAACGTTCGGATAATTTGTAATAAAGGAAAAACTTCAAGCATATCACGAAGTAATTTTTTTTTGCTCAAAGTAGAAGTAGAAATACAAACTCTTGTGTCGCTTGTGGCCAAATCGTCTGTATTTCTTTAAGCTATCAATTTCATTCTTATTGTAAACTAATCGACTAAAATATTTAAAAGACGATGATGATTTATAGTAAAAAGCGTACTTTTAGGTTTCATATTTTTTGAGTAGCTTTCGTCCAAAATCTGAGTTCATCATTCAATCGAGCTCGTTGAGTTATATCTGCCTCACAGTATTGTTAAAGTCGCTCAGTAAATGGAACGAATAATTTTTAAAAAAATTCGAATTGACGGCTAGCTTTCCTTACATAATGGTGACGTCCTAATATTTTTTAAATTCTCTATGACGATGAGAAAAAACTAAGTGAAATCATGGTATAGTGCGCATTTTTTCCAATCTTCGATTTACTCTCTCTTTCCGTTCTTTAAGCTGTTCGATAGATGAGTGATGATAGAACAAGCAAAACAAAGGTAATATTTTTATGTGAAAAAAAGAGGAATCTCAATAATATACAATCATGAGTCATTTAATGTAAACAGATGAATGCGCACAAGCCAAACTTATTTAACCATGTATATATAAGCAACGTGATGCTTTTATCTCTTGCATATAACAACATCGATACATTTTAGTGATATACTTATCGTCAACACACAATATTTCACACTAATACAGCAAGTAAACGTAAGTTTTTTGAAATTGCATTCTCTTCAGAAGGCTCTTTTGGTCATCGATATACAGTGGATTTTTCTATCCTTAAGTAGTACCACTAAGCTTGTATAGTATTTTTTTCGCATCATAATACTTATTTTCCTGCTAACAAAAATGTTCCGAAGTTCTATATGACATGAATAGCAGATATTCATCACTGTAAAGCCATGTTTCACATTAAGCATTTGTAGTAAGAATTGTTAATACGTTTTGTGAGTTCCAACGTAGAAAAGAACCGTTTTAGAATTGTATTCTTTTACCATTCGAAAAGGTTTGATCTCGCTGAAAATTAGATATCATGCTGGATAGAAAATAAGTGCTTCAGGAAATTTTTGTAGAAGGGATTTTTTTCAACTGGTTTTCGGCGAAGAATATGTTTAGGATATTGTCTTTAGAGAGAATAGTTTTAATTCTGCGTAATGGCTCTTTTTGTGATATCAACGAAATTCGAACCGGTAGGCCTTGGAAAAAATCGTATTCTTCCTAAAATGCGTCTGTGACTCGAATTATTTAGAAAATGTTCAAGTTATAATGACGAAGTGAAATAATGGAGTTACTTGGTGCTTGTATGATCCAAAACCCTACGATGAAGATAAAAATCATAAGAGATTCTTCAAAAAAAGAAAATGCGCACACAGATTTGAAAAAGGGATGATTTCGTTGAAATTTGCCTGGCTCTGAAATTTTGCTGTGTATTTTTCAGTCACAGCGAACGATTATAAAAGTAAAGCAGCTTAATTTTCATACTATGGGGTATTTGATTTCAGTCTAAATTTAGAACAAAAAAAAAGCATTCGATTTCAAACTGCAACGGGGTACTAGGGAGACTTTAGAATTATATAGCTGTATATGCATGAATATGTATCCCTTTTTTTGTGAAACACGATCTGAAAGGAGTGTTGAAGTGTATAGGGTAGAAATTTTGGACCCACTCCCCCCCCCCCCCCCCCCCCCCCCCGCAGACCGTGACAGAGAAAATTCATACCCATCACAGACCGTGACAGAGACCTCCCCCCCCTAAGACCATCACAGACCGTGACAGAGGGACTCCAGAGACCATCACAGACCGTGACAGAGGGGCTCCAGAGGCCATCACAGACCGTCACAGAGGGACTTCAGAGACCATCACAGATCGTGGCAGAGGGGCTCCAGAGACCATCACAGACCGTGACAGAGAACCCCCTCCCCCCCGAGATCATCACAGACCGTGACAGAAGGACTTCAGAGACCATCACAGACCGTGACAGAGAAACCCCAGAGACCATTACAGACCGTGGCAGAGAACCCTCAGAGACCGTCACAGACCGTGATAGAAAATTAATAATCATTACAGACTGTGACAGAGAAGCTCCAAACCCATCGCAGACCGCGACAAAGAGACTCCAGAGGCCATTACAGGCCGTGACAGAGAACCTCCAGACACCATCACAGACCGTGACAGAGAATATCTAAACCCTTCACAGACTGTTACACAGAAACTGTAGTTTTGGAAGATTAAAACAAACGATAAGCTAGAAATCTATCATAAAGAAACGGAAGAAAACGAAGTCCATTCAATTAGTAACAGTAGGTCTATCGTGTTTCACATTTTTAATCCCGCAAGGGATTGCGCTAACAGCTTTTTGGATGGGGGGACTAGGTGGACTAGGAGGACTAGGGGATTAGGGGGACCAGAGGGAATAGGGGGACTAAGGGGACTAGGAGGATTAGGGTGATTAGGGGGACCAGAGGGAATAGGTGGACTTTAGAATTATATAGCCATATATGCATGAGCATGTCACCCTTTTTTTGGATGGGGGGACTAGGGGGACTATGGCGACTTTAGAATTGTATAGCTATTTATGCATGAATATGTTCCCCTTTTTTTTGGATGGGGCGACTAGAAGGACTTTAGAATTATATAGCTATATACGCATGAATATGTCCTCCTTTTTTTTGGATGGGGGACTAGGGGGACTTTAGAATTATATAGCTATATATGCATGAATATGTCCCCTTTTTGCGATGGGAGGACTAGGAGGACTTTAGAATTATATAGCTATGGAAAGGGGGATATATACGTGCATATATAGCTATATAATTCTAAAGTTCCCTTAGTCCCCCTGGTCCCCCATCCAAAAAAGGGGGACATATTCATGCATATATAGCTATCTAATTCTAAACTTCCCCTAGTCCCCCCATCCAAAAAAGGAAGACATATTCATGCATATATAGCTATGTAATTCTAAAGTCCCTCTAGTCCTCCTAGCCCCCCCCCCCCC
>CAJNOL010000289.1:145384-168667 GCA_905250125.1 Rotaria sordida
CCCATCCAAAACAAGGGGGACATATATATGCATATAGAGCTATATATTTCTAAAGTTCTCCTAGTTCCCCCCCCCCCCCCCCATTCAAAAAAAATGGAACATATACATGCATATATAGGTATATTATTCTGAGGCCCCATAGGCCCTATCGAGCAGAAGATGGTTACATACATTCATATATAGCTATCTAGCCTTGATGTCATGCTGGTTGATACGATGGTTGGTTAATGAGTTCATTATCATGTATATATGCAAGCGTAGTGCGGAAATATGCAACATAGGTTGTTAGTTTTTTTTTCGATGTGACGTTACTGAAAGGTATACTGCCGGTGCTTAGTTTGGATGATGGACTTTCTTTTTAGCCTCCCTAACTCCCCGGTGTTTACTAAATAGGCAGTTCTTTTTTTTATGAAAAATTCAGTTTGAAATCAAAAAGCCCGTAGACTCTTAATTTTCCTGTGGTTCCATAGGACACTGATAGTAATAGAAAATAATGGTGCCCAAGCATGAATGACTCCGCAGCTTTTTGCTTGATATCTCTTTGGGTTTTTATGATGTGAAACCATAAGGGCAAATTAAAAAAAAAAACATTTTCGTTGAGTTTTGAAAGGTGCAGTCTATGTGTGTGCATCAGGACTCTTCGATCAAAAGTCCATAGAGTTAAATAAATGTTAGTTTTCATGAATTTTCGAGAATATCCCTATTTTTCACCATATTTTGCTAGTTTTTGGAAAAATACAGGCAACTTGTCGTAGAATTTTTCTCTGGAGCATGGTTTTGATTTGTGCAAATGCCACTAAACGATATTATGCAAAGCTAGACGCATTCTGAAGCAGTGCTACTTGAAATGGTTTATGTGTTAATGGTAAGGTAAAGCGTGCAAGATAATGACTAGTCTTTTGAAAAATGAATGTTCTACGTAAAATCTTTTACGTGGTGCTTGAGTACCAGCAAAAAACGTGAGCCAGTATCAATGCAAACATCTCGAAAGTTATTACTGATAGACTTTTGTAGTATTACTATTGTAAGTTTTTCCTTTTATATCTCCGTTGACCATTTGTGTAGGGCTTTGCAGAGAATTGAATGCTGAATATTTTTGGAAAAAAGCCGTTCCAAAACAATGAAAAATGACAGAGATGTACAACAGGGGTCACATTTTCATGTTCATTTATTTTAAATTCAAATTTTCATGTAAAATAAATTTAAGTTTTTATAATATATTGCTAGAGTTAATAAATTTTTTAAATGTAAATTGATCGCTCCCATTGTGAAAATCCATGACTTCAAAAAAAAACTCAGAAATAAGAAATAAGAAAAGAAATTGATATCATATGTTAAAATCCGATTATTACAAAAAAAATTTCTGCATAAAAGAATCGTGCTGCTTACCTATTGTTTTCTAATGATACTAAAATACTTATAAACATATGTTTTATAGCACGATTTCCAGATAAAAGCTTATTCTTTTTCCTAGAGACAACCAAACAAATTTAAATTCAACTTAAATTAATTTAAACTCATTTAGATTTAATTGAAATTGGATTCAAATTTATGTAAATTCAATTTAAATTTAAAATAAATTTAAACTTTCATGTAACATAAGTTTAAATTTCTTTCTGGATTTCATGAATTCTTTAAATGTAAATTGATCACCTCTAATGTGTAAGCATCATATGTGAGTTATAAAGAGTTCCAGCGTAAATGAATATATATAAATGGACACAACGAAGAAAAATAGGTCTTTCTTGGGATTCAAATCACGGATCTTCCGTTATCCAGACAGATATCCTAAGCCCGTTAGACTAGAACAAACAATTTAATCTCCGTTCACCGTTGGAATGTACCATCATCGATGCCAACAATATGAAGGATATTACGAGGACTCATTTATTTTGACTCACTTGTTAATTTGAGAATATGTGTGAAAAGACAAACAGTCCGAGAAATTTTCAGAGTGGGTATTATCCTTAAAGTGGCTTAATTTCTAGGATTGTCCTATATATCGTTCGATCATAACGAGCAATTGCAAGAATTCAGTAATTTTATTTTTGTATCACTTGAAAGCACGCTACTCACCTGAGGAAACAATATGAGAACGTGACGGAAAGGACACGGAACACTCATTGCAATATTTCTAACGTTCACATTATTCAGAGTCTTTCTGTTATATATAACCACTTCAATATTCACCAACTTATTTCCTACGTTAAAAAAAATGAGTAGAATCATAAAACCTTAAAGAGTTTACGAAAATTCAGCGTATAGTAACCTTTTCACTGTATGTGACAATTTTTAAAAACCATTTCATTAACTCTGAAAGGATTTTTATACGTCACACTTTCATAAATCCTTATAAGGGTTTATGTAAACAATAAGCTCTATCATATTCCATTTCTAAGCGTTTATGAAAGGGTATTTTATTTTCATATGCTCTTATAAAGGTCTATGAAAATAAAATACCCTTTTATAAACCCATTCAGAAAGGCTTATGAAAATATCACATACAGTAAAAAAAAGTTCATAAAACGTTGCAGTTCCATAAATCTTTCACGGATTTGCGATTCGACGCTTCTTTTTCATAGTGGTCTGCTGTTTGGTAAGCCTAAATAAAAAAAATGAAATAATTTTTTCAATATATTGTTACCATCACATCTATTTTTCGCATAAATCTAAATTAAAAAAGAATATTTAATTTGATAAATCAAAACGTACTATGGGATCTTGTATTGAGATTGAGAATGTTAATTTATCTTATTGTTCATAATAACAAAGAGCAGATATGAATAAGAAAAGCTTGTTAGCACAGCTCTTTTGGGGCTGAAATGTGGAACTCACATATTCTTTAGTTTAATTTTACTAATAGAATGTGGACTAGGTGAAATATCTTTAGCAGACTATAACTGTTTTTCAAGGTAATCGATCTTCAGACAGTCGATATATCTTATTTGTTTCTGCATATCGAATCGAACTTTCTTTTTCTTTTTACATACTGGCGCTCTTTCGTTTTTTTTTGTTCGACTGATAGCTATTCATTCGTTTTTTTCTTTTACGTATTTCGTTTAACTTTAAAATTATTATTATTCTGAACATTGAATTAATTGACGAATAAGTCTGTTGTAAAGATTCATTATATCTACATCAGCATTTCTCGATGCCCCTATCATATTTATCTCGATAAGCTCACAGACTCCGATATTGATCATTTTCCAAAGTTATGAGTTGATCACTTGAAACGCTTTATGTTGACCTTTTGATGACTGACAAATTAATTTATCATTACCTGCCATTGTTTACATTTTCAATAGAAATTTTTATATGGACAAATATCAAAACTTAAACTATTTAAAATACTCAAAAATATATTATAGCCACTTAAAGTTCGAGGAAAGTTCTGAAATGTCCTGGAACCGTCGAAGTCTTATTGTTGATATCGTTCAGCTCCTCTTTCCATTGTTAAGGAACTCTAGGAAAGGAGTCTGAAGTCCGCTGTCAACGGCTGTTCAAGTCTGTAATGAGGAGGAGAGAGCCGCGAAACTTATACTTCAAACTTCCATTCACTATTTTCTTCGAAAACATATGAGTTCCACAATATTGATCTTCATAAAATAGAGATGCATTAAATAATAAAAATTTGTTTTTTAATGAACACCTTGTCTTTCATTTTCTTGAGGTAGCTCTAAGGGGGGAAAAGCAGGACTTCTGTACTTCTGAAGTACAAAAGTACGAAGAAGTACAAAGAAGTACAGAGAAATACGAAGAAGTACAGAAAAGTACGGAGAAGTCCAAAGAAATACGGAGAAGTACAGAGAAGTACGAAGAAGTACAGAGAAATACGGAGAAGTACAGTGCTGGCCATAACTTCCTTACTCCGCTGAACTGTTATTGTTTTCATTGCTGAATTGTATAGTGGAGAACGAAGGTCAACAGGGTCACTTCTATAGAGATTTTTCATCGATATTTGGCATTGTGCACTTCAAGTGGATACGAAGACAGGTTTTTTCTGGACCTCATGCCCTTGCAACATTGTAGCCCTCACTTATTCCTAGTGATCCTGAAAAAATGGCTCCGGTTCTGAATTGTATAGTGGAGAACGAAGGTCAACAGGGTTACCTCTATAGGGATTTTTCAAGGATTTTTGGCACTGTGTACTTCAAATGGGTACAAAGACAGTTCCTTTCTGGACCTCATGTCCTTGCAATATTGTAGCCCTCACTTATTCCTAGTGATCCTAGAAAAATCATTTCAGTTCTGAATCGTATAGTCGAGAACGAGGGTCCACAAGGTAACCCCTATAGAGTATTTATATGTACATTTAGGGTGTGGTGAAAGTAAAGGAAAAGTTCAACGGATCAAGTTGAAATTTTGTGTAATGGCTACTGGTATATAGCTGAGTATTTGCTGAAAGTTTCACTCGGAACAACCTTTATTTTCACAGTGGGCCAAAATCCCAGGAAAACGTTCCCTGTCCTTTCATGTTACGATAACAGTGGCTTCTCAAAAAGTTCTCGGAAGAAAATTCTGTGCATTTATAAAAGGTCGATTTCTGCACCGGAATGACCGTTTTTTTCTCAAAAGCTACGTTTTTTTTTCTGCGTAACAAGCCCAGATTCGTAGATAACTCAAAATCTTGGGTAAGAAAGATGTTTCCGGCTACATTTAAGTGAATAAATATTGTATAAGGACCCCAATAATGAAGGATACAGTGAATAGAGTGGTTAGGACTATTTCAGGGATAGAAAGATTTTGAGAGCTCTCATTGTGATATTCTTAATCAGCATGTCTCAATCCACCACTACATCTGATTTTGACTCATGAAAAAAAAATTTTTTTTCATGATACCTGAGGGGAACCCCAGGCACAAAAATCATCAATATCGATTTTCGAGGAACAAAATTGAAAAAAGTGATCAGAGACACTCGTACTTTCTTTGAGTCAGAAAACGCTCACACTCACGCTCACGTGAGCGTAAAACCACTCACGCTCATGTGAGCTTGAGCGAAAAACGCTCATATGAGCGCTCATGAGCGTGAGCGGTATACCCCTATTCTATGTCAAGAAAAAGTATGAAAATTATCATTAACAATTTATCCTCAGTTATTACCGAACACTCTCTATATATACCTTTATATATAAGCAATATATAACATATAGAAATTTAGAATTATTTTATAATTCATTTTCGGCATGAACTCAAAATATTAACTGACAACAATGAAAAACAATAATCGTTCAGGAGGTAAGAGGCTTATGGCCAGCACTGTACAAAGAAGTACAACGAAGTTCAAAGAAGTACAGAGAAGTACAGGGAAGTATAAGGAAGTACAGAAGTCTGCTTTTTTTCCCCTTGAATGTGATGCACAGGTACATTAACAATATTTGAAGTATTTGTTCTCAAATATTTCCAAGTCACGACTGAAAAAAGTACAGAATGATAAAAAATTTCACCTGCTTTCAGAATATATACTTACTTTTTTTAATAAACTGTTCCTATGTGCAAAAATAAGCTTAAAAATATGAATGAAGAAGGGGTAAAAAATGCATTTTCACAGAATCTGACGATGAAAGTGCCTTTACTCTGCTCGAATTTATTTTTGAGCGAACAAGTGTAATTCAAAACTTACATATGTAGAATTGTAGAGAATTTCAAGGGCTATGCGAATATATAATTACTTTTCTCAAAATATTAATTTATAGTGATAATATGTTTAAAATATCGAGTTAAGCTATTTTTTTCTAGGATGATATATTGTGGCTTACTTTGATCAAATTGTTCTCTAATCATACAGAGATTCGATAGGTAATGTGAATAATCTGGCCACATTATGATAATTCTGAAATATTTCTGTTGTATGAACAATGAATTAAATCGAAATTTATTTACAATATCAACTGTTTCGACACACTCAATAATATATAGTCTTACTCAACAAATCTATGGAGAATGATCATCGAAAGCTGTTAGAGAAATCGAAGAAAGGTCCACGTTAAGTAGTAGAATTATGAATCTTACTATGAAAATCGTAGTATAATCTACATTGGAGAGTAGGATAATAAACGCTACTATGACAAGTGTAGAATAATCTATCCTTGAAAGCAGAACAATAAACTCTAATATGAGAAGCGCAGAATAATCTACGTTTTGAAGCCCAATATAAATCTTTAGAAAGGAATTATAAACCCTTGCTCCCATAAACCTTTGGTCGTATAAATCCTTGAAGGGTTTATGTCGACGTCATAAACCCTTCAAAGGTTTATGAAAGATCGAATATGGGATACAGATTTATTATTCTGCTCTTTTTTATAGTGTAGACTAGTGATATCTACCTATTATTGGAAAGGGGTAGCCCTACTGCACAGCATATGTAATATGGATTACTCATGTGGTCTACAAAACTCGTATTAAAGTCAATGAGATACGGTTATTAAACTAATCGGGGCTGCTTTTCATGTTTTCTTTTTGAAGACACATCTAATCGTACTTTTTCATATATATAAAAACATTTCAAATAATAATTGTTCCTGTTTCACAAAATATAAACATTGTTCTGTCAAAAAATACTTGACGAACTCTTCTATATTATCAAATGTTTTGTTATCACACGTTTGGTTATCTAAAGTCAGAATATTCTAACAACATCAGTGACATGAATAAGGTAGACTAATATGAGAGTCATCCAATCTTGATTAGTCACTTACGAAAAAAAAGTCGATGCAAATCATTTCAAAATAAACTGAACAACTTATAGCAATCTGGACATGATGGTGTCTTCACTGCACTGGATTTATTTTGATAACGGATAAATACAAACTAAAACAGAAATATACAAACTGATAGCAAACTCCATGCGCTTTCAAAATATTGAATTAGTTTTAAAACAATGTGTTTATTTACAGACAACATAATTGAAAATACAGGCTTTAACTATTTTTTCCAAGAATATATATATTGTAAATATCAGCCTCTTTCATTCGAGAAACATGCAAGAAAAAAACGTCGCAAAAGGAAATCAGAACTTATATAGTATAGTTTTATATAAATAACTGGATTTAATTGTGTGCATATTTAAGATAAAGATGTCATCTATCTGGATGGACGCTCCAACTTTACAAATCAACGGACACCAGCTGCAGAACTTTATTAGTTTTACTTATAAACATGAACGGCTTTTGAAAGAATTTGGTGCAGTGAAAATCCAACTGGATGTCAGTTGTAAATTAGCTTTAAAGAAAGGACGAAAAAATATTATGTCATATCCAACAATGGAAGAAATTGTAAAGATAAGTAAAGATGAAAATGTCTACCTCGTACAAGAAGTTGACCATATTGACGAACCAACTCAACAAACTTCATTGGTAACAAATGAACGTGTTTTTTGGTCGTCATTATCTTGTTCCAACAACGAGCGACGCCGGACGAATACTTCAGTACTGCATGACTCGAGCTTTTTCTATAAGAAAAAATCATCTCGTTTATATTTTAACATCCGCAGTTTACCTGATCAGTCACTTCTCAAATTAGATGGTAGCAAAGTGGCGTACCAATTTGTTCCATCTATGAGAAGGGCATATGAACCAGGTGCTATTTTTCCGTTGACTTCTGCTCAACAGCGTCTCTTTTCAGTTTACTACCATCATGAAGGTGGTCCACATCATTGGTATATTATTCCCCATCGTGAACGAATATCTGTACAAACAATAATTGATAAACAAAACTCATCTATTTGTCTCGATCACGACCGAATATTAATTGATCCTTCAGTATTGGACAAATATCATATTCGTTACCATCGAATTATTCAACATCCAAACGAATTTGTAGTTTTATCGGCTGGAACTCTCGCACAAAGTTTCAGTGAAGATGCAAGCTGGAGTGAATCAATCGAATTTACTTTACCTGGTTGGATTGAAGATGGCCACGCAAACGTTTCTGTTTCACCGTATCGATGCAATCTTCCTCAAGACTCTTTACCCAAATCAATTGATCTTCCCTTATTTCCACATGAAATTATACAAAATTATATTACTTCAGATCTCAATATTAATACTAGTGATGAATCAGTAGCTTCCAAAGGTTCATAATTGTGTCTATAGTAGTCTTTTGTCACTATCCAATACGTTTTTAGATGACAATGATATTGATATGGTTACTACATCAACACCAAATACTACTACAATTAATTTATCCAACGGTATCTTCTTTTTTAAAGCCTCTTACATGACTAGCTAAGCGTTAGGAAATTGACATTAACTCAGATTCATTCATTTATTTTCATTTTGAATATCGTCGAAGGAAAGCGTCTGAATGTTATTGGAAATTCATTCATACCCATAAGAAGTCTTATAAAAAATAGGTTATCTCTTCGACCGGTGCCACATTACCATACTCTTGAGAGGATTAGTGCGATGCTCCTGTTGAGACTTAAACGAGAACATTAATAAGAGCGAACTAATTGAAGAACATTTTCGAGTAATATACTAATTATGAACGCAAAGTTTTGATTGATAAAGATCAATCTCACAAATAATGTTTCAAGACATCGCTGCCCATTAAACATGTACGAAGCTCAAGCTCAGATTCAAGTTTCGATACCAAACTTTATACGATTGAGCTCGGTTTGAACTCGACGCAAGAAGCTCGATTGAGTTTGAACTCGAACATCAAATTTCAAGCTCAATTCAAACTCAAACTCTAAAGTTCGAGTTCAAGTCGAGCTTGATCAAGTTCAGTGATGGATGAGTAAAGAATCAGTTTTCTATGAATAAAGGATAGTAGCTTAGTGTCCTACTGGTTGCTATACCCCAATTTCAACTTCAGTCAGCTTCAACTGTTGGAATTGACTGGAGTTGACTAAAAACTGGTCAAAGTTGACTTGAATTGAGTGGAGTAGCCTATCAGTTTTCAAGGGCTATTCTATGGCGGTACTCATAAGTCCTCATCGCCTCTCCTATGGAGGTATTATAGGTCCTCGTTGGCTATCCTATCGAGGTACCCATAAGTCCTCATGGCCTGCCCTATTGGGAGCCCATAAGTCTACATCGCCTATCCTGTGGGATATCCATAAGTTCTCAAGCACTTTTCTGTGGGACTACTCAGAAATCTTCAAGGGCTTTTCATGAACAGTAGCCATAAGCCACCAAGTGCTATCGAGGTTTCGTAGCGTTAACTTTTCAAGCACTGCGCTGCGGTAGTGCTCATTACTCTACAGAGGGATATCGCATGAACGGGTGTCGGTTAGCGTTAGCTGTGAAAGATATATCTAGGTTTGGTCGTCATAGGATTTAAAGAGCTTTTAGACACACGGCGCAAAACTATGAAAAGGATACCACTCGTACGTCATCCACTAACGAGAGAACATCTCCATGTGTCACGCTCCGTTTCGAATCTGTTATTTGCCATTTCATAGCGCGCAATGAGTACAACATGTGATATAAAGGGTCCGTTCCTATACTGGACTTTTAAGGAACTACGAGGTACCATCAAGGGTGTCGCATAGTAACTGAGGATAAGTTATTAATGGTATTTTTCATACTTTGTCTTGATGTAGAGAGCTGAAATTTTTATCACATGTATATCTAATCAGAATCTTTTATTCCTGAAACTTTCAGCTATTTAGTAATAACTAGTGGTGAAATACATGGACGAGCTTGAAACAAAGCTTTTCCTACTCGAATTTTGCATTATTTTCGTTGTGACAATTATGCAAAAATCGAGTAGGAAAAGCTTTGTTTCAAGCTCGTCCATGTATTTCACCACTAGTTATTACTAAATAGCTGAAAATTTCAGGAATAAAAGATTCTGATTAGATATACATGTGATAAAAATTTCAACCCTCTGCATCAAGACAAAGTATGAAAAATACCATCAATAATTTATCTTCAGTTACTATGCGACACCCTTGATGGTACCTCGTAGTTCCTTAAAAGCCCAGTATGGCGACGGATCCTTCATATTACATGTTGTACTCACTGAGCTCTATAAAATGGCAAATACCAGATTCGAAACGGAACGTGACACCTGGGAATGTTTCCTCGTAAGTAAAGTTGAATATGATACAATAATCTAATCTTAGGATATAGTAAGAGTCGTGTACTTGAGTTTTCCTTTAAGATGTAAAAGTGGACTTTTTTACTTAGCTGCAAGCAACTGAGGCCCGTAATAGAGTGGTTTTGCTTCAGAATTAGTATTAAGTCATGGAAATTGCATTGGAAAAATATTGACCAAGTTTGAGTTCCTCTTTAAGCAAAAACAGATTCAACACTAGGTGCACGATGGCTCCAGTTCCATAGCTGACGAGAGCTCAGTCTAAGAGCTGGTAGACAGCTCAGCGAGCTGCCATGGCGCTGTCACACACCTACTTATATGTGTTCCTATAGGGCAGTCCTTGAGCATTTATGAGTACCATCACAGGAAAGCGTTTGAGAATATATGGATACCTCCATAGGATAACCAATGAGGATTTATGGATACTCCATGGGATGACCAATGAGACCTACGAATGCCTCCATAGGATCGGCAATGAGGATTTATGGGTTCCCCATAAGACAGACCATGCGGACTTATGGGTACTTCGATAGGATAGCCAATGAAGAGCTATAATACCTCCATAGGATAGACGATGAGGACTTATGAGTACCCCTTAGGATAGCCCTTGAGGACTGGTGGGCTATTCTACCCAAATTCAAGTCAACTTTATGTCAATTTGAGTCAACTTCGGTCAATTCCAATTTCAACTCTTGTCAACTCCAGTCAATTCCAAAAGTTGAAGTTGACTAGAGTTGAAATTGGTGTATACCTACCTATAGGACACTTAGCTACTATCCTTTGATGATAGAAAACTGACTCTTTTGTCATCCATCACTGAGCTTGATCGTGCTCGATCTTATCGAGCTCAAACGGTTTGTATTTGGCGCATGTCTACTTTCCATCGAAATATCCAAATTCAGTTTTATTGACTTTCATCAAAAAGAAATGTGTATCATTTATTTTTTTGATCACTTCAAATTGTCCGATATTCTGGGTTTCTATTTGCCCGGTATAGTTTGCTTAACTTATTGTTGTATTATGTCAAAGAATAGTACCATGGGATCTCTTTTTACGAGGATGTCTAAAAAAAAATGTGTAAAACGGTATTAAGGAATTGGAAAACTACGATATCGCAAAATATGAGATGGTCAAAATATAAATGATACACAGTTTTTCTGATGAAAGTCGATAAAACTCAATTTCTCTATTTCGATCAAAAGTGATAATTTGCAAAATTATTTGTGAGATTAATCCATATCAATAAAAACATTGGATCCATAGCTACCATATGAAATAAAATTAATTGATTAGTTCTGACAAATAAAGAAGCTATACGAATTTATTTTCGCGCCGGACTTCGGACATCTTGCAGAATTTGTCTTGGAACACATAATGGTTTATGAAAGTGAATTGAATTTGTAACTTTTTCTTTACTATACGTAATTTTATTATGATCCAATTGATTCTCAATAGTTATTTAGCTGAAACCATGGCCCTGACAAATATGAAATTCATCATACCACTGACACGAATCGTATTACCTCAATCATCACCAACGCCATCCATCACACTACCTATCAGTGACTACTCTTCTGAAGAAGACAAAAACAAGTCTCATGATAACAATGCTCAGTTACAATATAAACTATTGGAGTGAGTGTAACACACTAGAACAATTTACCTTTATAATAATCAGAGTACAAAGTAGTCATTCTTGAGTGAATGTAGGGTTTGACATGAAGACAGACACGTTGTAGGTGTGCGTGTGCATTAAGTTTTCACAAACATTCACATCCATATCCACACACACCCCTTTTTACCATACTTAAAGGAAGTTTTAGCAAATTTTTAAAGCGAGAAAGTATCTTTCCTTGGACATACGGGAAGAATCTTTTTAGGTTTCATGGGCAAGAAAAAGGTTCGCTATAAAAGTGACACAAATTTCGGGGTTTAATACAATACCTTGGAGGTTTAGTGCAAAACCTTCAAAGATTTTGAATGAACCTTCAAAGTTTTATAGCTTTTGCACCGAATTCTTTTTTTACCCATGAAACCTTAAAAGGTTCAGAGTCAAAGATCCTTCTCGTGTGCCCAAGGGAAGATGCTTTTTCGCTTTAAAAATTCGCTAAACCTTTTTTAAGTAGGGTAAAAATTCTGTTTTGTTTAGAGAGTAGACACCCCATGTAAAAAAATAAGATTAAAAATTAACAGATATATGATTTTAATCTGTTTCAAGAGTAATGAATCGATAAAAATCCAGAAATTTCGAGTTTTTGGATTACATTGAAGGTTGTAATCGGTTTCTTTGCATAATTGATTTCAAATCAATAATTCTTCAATTATCATCAATTTTTTTATTGGAATCGAATAAAATCGATCATTAGCGAGTGGAATCGGTTTACTACGGTTTGTTTTTAATCAGCTGTAATGAATTTTTCTGAATAATCAATTTTCACCAGTAGTTTATGATTCTTTTCTCATCAAAAATCAACAGATACTGATGATAACCCACTAGAATTGATTACCTTTTGGAATCGATCATAATCATTAAGCTAGAAATCGTGTAAAATCAAATCATACAGATTATAATTCAATGGAATTGATTAAGTTCGCAAATCGATTATAATCCCTAGGATAAGAATTGATTAAAACCAAGTTGTACTGATTATAATCAACTGAAATCGGTTGAATTTTCGAATCGATTATAATCTGTAACCTAAGAGTCCTCTAAAATCAAGTGATACTGATTATAATCAACCAGGATCGATTATGTTTTCGAATCGATTAAAGTCAAGAGGAAAAATCATCTGAAATCAAGTCATATGGATTATAATCCGCTGGAATCGATTAAGTTCGCAAACCGATTGTAATCACTAACATAAGAGTTGTCTAAAATCAATCCATACCGATTATAACAAGGTGGAAAGTGCAGTCACCCAGCACCTCAGTACCTACTCAGCACCTGTTCAGCACCTTCGGCACCTACCAGCACCTACAGATAGTTCGATACTATCTTGTTTTAAAAGTTTGTCTGTTTCATCGATAATCGTTTGATGATCTTGAGGTGAACGCCAGTAAGGTGGAGTGTAGATTGGTCGATGTTGACCAGTATCGATCACATAATCGAGAGTGATATTGATTTTTGATGGCTGACGTAGATCGAACAGTTTACCGTATTTCCAAAGGACGTCTTGAATTTTTTTGCAATGCGAGGTAGAGTCGATGTGTTGTGTTAATGTTTCGATTTGGTGTTGTAATTCTGGTGGATAGCATTGTACACGAAGATGATGAAAAAGATTATTTTGTGATAAAAATTTCTGATGACAGACGTAACATTTATGCGATGAATTAGGAGAACGATGATGTATTTTGGATGATTGGAATTGTGTTGACTGGAATTGATGTGTTGATGTTGTTGCACAGATTAGTGATGATGAAGAAACAGTACCGAGACATGTATTGGAAGATAAGGTATATGGATGATTGGTGGTATTGACAATAGTTAAGTGTGTTTGAGAATTGGTCACTGTTATTAGAGTAGTTGGAAGTATGACTGCTTTTTGGTTAAAACTGGAAGACGGTTCAAACAACAAATTTGAACTATCTGGCAGGTGTACTGTGGCTTTGATGATAGATTCAGAGTATTGTGGAATGGTAATTGGATCGAGTAGTCGGACTGTGCAGCATGATGTATTGTTCGATTGAATGAGTGAAGTGGTGGTAGTTTGACCTGTAGTGTCTTGTAAAGTTAAACATCGTGTAGAAACATCCAAACATAAAATATATTGATTGATCCAGTCAGTGCCTACTAAGACATCGGTGACGAGACTCGAGGCAATAGAAGCCGTTACAAAAGTAGAAAGACCGTTTATTTTTATTTCGAGTTGAACTTTACCGATTATGTTGATCGTGGTACAATTAGCTGAGATATAAGAATTCTGTGAAGGTTCAAATGTATTGTGATATATGCGTTGTAAAAAATCGATTATGGATAATAGTGATACTAGAACCAATGTCCAGGAGAATATTATGACAGGTGTGATTGATTTGAGCACGAATAAAAAATAGGTTTGGGGATGTTGATGATGATGGCATAGTATTACTGAGAGTTCCGCCATCTTGAGTCCCAGCTATTGAAAAACCTGGGGACAATTACGAATATTATGGTTATGGTTACCACATTTGTAACAACCACGTGGTTGTTTATGATAGCAGTCGATAGTACGATGATTTGATCGTTGACAGATTAAACATGGATAGAATTGATTCGGTTGTGTTGAACGAGGATGGTAGGTACGTGATTTATTAAGAATATGCATGTAATCAGTAGTACGAGTATTTTGAGGGGTTTGTGAGTGAAGAGAATTCCCAGAGTTGTTTTGTTGTTTTTGAGTGACGGTGGTGACAGGTGCAAAATATGGATGTGGTGGAATGATTGATTGTTGTGTTTCAGAAGGAATTTCATTCAGTAATTCTTCTTCATCACGAGCGATCCTCAAAAAAATAGCTGGTGTTGGTTCATCGTTGAGCGTTTTGAGGCGACGTTTGACGTGTATTTTTAAATCATTGCGAATACCATCTTACAAATAGGGGTGGCACTTTCACTTTCTTTTTACTTTCTAAAAGGAAAGGAAAGGAAAGTTTTTACTTTCCTTTCCTAAAAAAAGGAAAGTTCTTACTTTCCTTTCCTAAAAGAAAGGAAAGTTGAAAGAAAGTTAACTTTCCTTTCCGAAAAGAAAGGAAAGGAAAGTGAAACCTTAGGTCGTCAAGTCCTATATAAAGAGGGCACCCATGGATCCTCAAGTTCTATATTCCAGAAGCACCCTTAGGTCCTCAAGCCCTGTGTTATGAGGGGGAGGGGTATCCCTGGGTCCTCAAGTCCTATATAATGGGGGTACTTACAGGTCCTCTAGGAGTACCATATAAGAGTACTCATAGATCCTCAACGGCTGTTTTCTAGAGGTTCCCGTTTGGTACTCCTATATAGTAGCTGTTGAGGACCTATGCGTACCACTGTATAACAGCTCTTCGGGACTTATGTGTATCCATAAATGATAGGACTTGAGGACCTAGCCCACAAAAAGGATTGATAAGGAAATCCAAAAGAAAATAAAAGAAAGTAAAAGGAAAGTAAAAGAAAGTAAAAAGAAAGTAAAAGGAAAGTAAAAGAAAGTAAAAAGAAAGTAAAAAGAAAGTAAAAGAAAGTAAAAAGAAAGCAAAAGGAAAGTAAAAGAAAGTAAAAAGAAAGTAAAAGAAAGTTGAAAGAAAGTAAAAAGAAAGTAATATTTTTCAAAAATAACGGTTTTTTATAAAGTTTGACCAAAGGTTTTCGGGGTCGGGGAATCGAATGGCATCATTAGTTTTTCAAAATTCTCTGAATCACAAAATTTGAGAAAACTAATGATGCCATTCAATTCCCGACCCCGAAAACCGTTGGTCAAACTTTATAAAAAATCATTATTTTTGAAAAATATGCCTCCCTTCTTTGAAAAAATCCATTACAAAATTTTGAAATACTAATGATGCCATTCGATTCCCCGACCCTGAAAACCTTTGGTCGAACTTTATAAAAAATCATTATTTTCTCAAAAAAACCTTTTTTAATAAAAAAAAAGATTTGAAAATTTTGAAAAACTAATGATGCCATTCGATTCCCCGACCCCGAAAACCGTTGGTCAAACTTTATAAAAAACCGTTATTTTTGAAAAATATACCTTCCTTCATTGAAAAAATCCATTACAAAATTTTGAAAAACTAATTATGCTATTCGATTCCCCGACCCCGAAAACCTTTGGTCAAACTTTATAAAAAATCATTATTTTCTCAAAAAAACCTTTTTTTAGTAAAAAAAAAAGATTTGAAAATTTTCAAAAACTAATGATACCATTCGATTCCCCGACCTAGAATACCAATGTCAATACCACCCAATACCAATATCGATACCCCAATGCTGTATTGGTATTGTTACATCCCTAGTATCCCCATTATATAGGACTTGAGGACGCATAAGTATCCCCATAATATAGGACTTCAGGACCTAAGGGTACCCTCATTATATAGGACTTCAGGACCCAAGGGTACTCTCATTATATAGGACTTCAGGACCCAAGAGTACTCTCATTATGTCGGACTTGCAGATCTAAAGGTTTCACTTTCCTTTCCTTTCTTTTAGGAAAGGAAAGTTAACTTTCTTTCAACTTTCCTTTCTTTTAGGAAAGGAAAGTTCTTACTTTCCTTTTTTTTAGGAAAGGAAAGTTTTTACTTTCCTTTTTTTTAGGAAAGGAAAGGAAAGGAAAGGGCCACCCCTACTTACAAATAATCAACGATCATATGTAGCGGTATATTATGATCAACTTGTTGCATAAATCAATGATATCATCATAGTAGGCGTCAAGTGATTCACCAGGTTGTTGTTTTCTTTCCTTCAGTCGCGTTTTGGTAGCAGAAAGCGATGGTTTAAAGCGTTCAAGAAGATGTTGTTTTAGATCTCGCCATGATTGTAGATGTGCTTGATTGTTATTATATCAATTAAAGGCAGATCCTCCTAATTTAATAGTAGCGCGAGAATGTAACATCGATTCATTCAATCCAGCGAAGTTGCCAATGTGTTCAACAGCATTAATAAACTGAGTAACTTTCTGATTAGGATCACCGGTAAATTTGGGTAGCTCTTTCAAAGCAGTAGTATGAAGAATATTGTGAATATGATTGGGTTCCATATTTGTAGTTGGAGTAGTATGTGAAGAAGTAGTGGTGTCCATAGGAACGGTGTGATGTCGGGTGTGCCCGTATGTGATTATATCGTGTGGTAGTAAGTCACCGGGTTGGGTGTTGCTTCGCAAATGTCTTCGTTGTTGAGACGTCGTTTTTTTTTTTGTTTTGAAGTAAATAGTAGTGGAAAAAGTATGAATCGCACTGGAGAGTTAATGACTGTGACAGAATCACAATACACAAGTGTTTGCAACGTTATATGAGAAATGATCGAGAAGAGACGGGTCACGGCACCAAATATCAGAGGTCTCTTTTGCTTCTTCTTTTAGTTCAGTTTTATTTCGAATGATGACCCAAGATAGAGAGCATCGCAATGAGAGAAAAAAAGAATCAAAGAATGTAAACAAAGAGAGCGAAAACAGAATAGAGACAGGAAGCGAATGCCGAAGACGAACAGAGAGAAAACGGACAATAACAGCTGAAGCGATGTGAAAGTATGTGAACAACATGCCTGTAACAGTAAGGAATACGGCCGAATTCGTTTTCTCCCAGTAGCTCGTATTTCAATCGTTCAGTTCCTTCTTCAAGAAAGTAATATGATGAAGCTTGCTTTTTTCTGGAAAACCTGTTTTTCAGATGTTTGTTTTCTTTTATTCAAAAGAAATATTTGTTCAATAAAAATCAGTTTCGTTGGAAGTCACCAACTTACCGATTACCCATGTGAAAAAAAAAGTATTAAAAATCACTATTTAGTACTTTAATTCGTATTTTTTAAACACAAAAAAGTACTTATAAGCGAACATTTTTGAGTACCTTTCATATCTTTTTAGTCAAAAAGGATGAAAAGTACTTGAAAAGCTTCACTTGTAATTACTTTTTTCTGTTTAAAATAAACACTATTTTAAGTACTTAATAGTATATTTTCGATACTTTTTTTTACATAGGTATTGTAGTGCAGGATCGATTATAACTGACTAGCGAGAACCTGTGCATACTGCACGGAAGTGTTTTTTTCTTTAACGTACAATATCAAAACTTTAACCTTTCACTCGGTAACAGACACACAAACACTTAACATTATAGACATAGAAGCCCTACTGCATGATATCTTTATACTACTAATAGCCCATGTCGCCTTACGACCGTATAGGCTTATCCCTTTATAGCCTTATCCCATTGTAGTCTTCCTCATTATAGCCTTAATCCCTTACAGCCTTACTCACTTATTACCTTACTCTTTATAACCTGACTCCTTTATAGCCCTACTCCCTTACAACTTTACTCCCTTGTAGCCTTACCCCTTATAGCATTCCTCCTTATGGTCCTCTTCCCTTATAGTCTTCTCTCCCTATAGTCTCACTCCTTATAACCTGACCCCTTGTTGCCTTACTCCCTTATAGCCTTATCCTCTTCTTGCCTTACTGCTTTATAGCCTTACCCCTTTATAGTCTTACTCCCTTACAGACTTACTCTTTATTTATAGCCTTACCTTCTAATAGCCCTATGTCTTTATCATCTTACTCCTTATAGCCTTATCCACTTTACAGGCTTATTCTTTTATGGCCTGATCCCTTATAGCCTTACGCTCTTATGGTGTCCCCCCCCCCCCCCCGTATAACCTGGTCCCCTTGTTGCCTTACTCTCTTATTTCCTTACTGTCAAATAACCATATCCCTTTATAGTCTTACCCCCTTACAGCTTTCCCCTTACAGCCTTAACCCTTTATAGCCTTATTCCCTTATAGTTCTACCTCGTTATCACCTCGCCCCGTTTATAGCCTTCTCTCTTACTCTTCTTATGGCCTTACCTCCTTATTGCCTTATAGCCCTATCCCCTTATCCCTTATACCCTTACAGCCCTTTCTCATTATCCCCTATACCATTATATCCTTAAGCCTTACCCAGTTATAGCCTTACCGCTCTGTAGTCTTATCTCTTTATAGCTTTACCCTGTTATAGCCTTACCCTTCGATAGCTTAATCTCCCCCCTTACAGTCCACGTCTCTATAGCCTTACCCCTTATAGCCTTACCCGTCTATACTCTTATTCCACCTTTAACCTTTGATCTGGCACAGACAGACACTGAATATTATATGTATAGAAGATTCTCTTACTACCTGCAGAGCCTATTGGTACTCCCATATAATAGCTCTTGAGGACCTATGGCACCCGAATATAGTAGCCCTTGGCGCCTTCCCTTTATAGCCTTATTTGACCTTTAATCTTTTACCTTTAACCTTAGACCTTTAACCTCTGTATAGAGTTCTTAGCTAAACTTCTACAATGCTCTGGAGAACATTGTAGAAACTTCTACCAACGTACACATAATTTTCCAACGTTCTAGAAAATGCTAGAAACCTTAACCTTTAACCTTTAACTTTTCACGTTTCTCCTTTAACCTGGCAGAGAAACACACAGACACACACACTGAACATTATATATATAGATTACAGTAGATTTCAATCAGTCTCTAATTGATTCTTAGGCGATTATAATCGTACACCTTTAATCAATTTTTAACCGATTAAGAATCGGTTAAAATCAAATGTAACCAGTTTTAATCGGTTAAGAGGCGGAAATCATGATTTTATTGATTATAATGGATGATTCTGGATTTTAATTGATTCTTAATCGATTAAAAGTCCGACTAAAGGTGTATGATTATAATCGATTTTTAGTCATTTTTTAACCAATTTTAATCTGATTTTCATCCTAATTTTTTAACATGGGACATCGCCCATCAGTTCTATTTTTTTGGCTCGTTGAACTCTTCGCGATTCTACGTAGTTCACAACATGCTCAAGTCGAAAAATCGTCCACTATTAGTCGTCCTGCATCAGTAGCAGAAGCAACCTCGGGTAAGAGAAAAAAGAAACTTGAAACTAAAAGCCTTTTCGAAAATACTAAGTCTCTGATTTAGATCAACACTTAATGGACATTTGTCCATCTTCTTCAATAATCATCGAGGAGGAGCAAGCAATTCTCGATTATGCGTTCGAATTATCGTCAACCACGTTAGGATCTCGCTCGCCGGCAGATTTTAAAAACTTTTCGAACATGAAATGTTCAACATCGTCATCCTTCACGATCTTTTCTGGAATACAAGCTGCGAATCCAGATGTGTTAGCTACAGAAAGTGTTACTCAGCCATTCTCTCAATCATCAGAACTGACTATTTCTAAGATGATCTTTGTTTCGCACTTACCACCCACTGTGAATAAACCATGGCTTTGCACATTGTTTCCCGGATGTCGCAAGATAGTCTTCAAGAAAAACTATTGGAGCAAGAACTTCAGGTTGTAGAAGTGTCAGTATTGGATTATGAGTTATTTTCTTTCTGATGAACAGGTGCGCCCTGATTGAACACCGAAACTGCGTCGATGCTCAGAGGAACTTGTCCGCATTCCTTGCCTCACTTCCGTCAACTGGTATGTTCTCTGGTGTTCAAGCCCGTTACGCGAGACAAAACAAGATGCAGTCGAAACCGAAGTTCGTCTCTAGTTCGGCGGAAGGTAAGGTTCGAATTTGGTAGTACCAGTTCCGAGTTTCATGCGTTTCAATTTTTGGAATCAATCGGTACTAGTGATAAGCGGGATTATCATTGGTTGAAACTCTAATTGAAAATGTTTATTATTGGTGAGACTTGAATTGTGTTATTCTCGATTGTGGAAGGACGAATCTTCACAATTTTTCGATTCATCTGATTGTTCCTAATCCAGAATAATTATACCAGAGCTCTCATCGATCAGAAAAGTGGCAAGACAAGTGACAAAGGTATGCAGTTCTCACTCCTTATGATTGATTCTAGTTTCGATCAAATCAGATTAATTTCATATTTTTTGATGATTAATCCTTACCTTTTCAATGTTCACTAGGATGAATATCGGCTAAGTCATAATAAATAAATACGAAAACGTTTGGCCGAAAACTTGTTCTTTTATTGCCTTGCGCATAAAAACGTCAATTGAGTTGTGCAATTATATAAAATCAGTTTTTTTGATTGATCGTTTTTTATGTTTACGTATAGAGGGTGTTCGTTTTCTTTAGAGGATGAAAATTTAATAAGTTTTCTTTGTATTTTTATTCAGCCAATCAGAATCTTTGGTTTGTCTATTTCAACTAATTAGGTTTATTCTTTAATCTTGCAAAAAGAAGTCCAACACAATCTGGTTGGTTTTAAATATGGGCAGTGATTGTTTCTTTGCCAAGAAACTTGTCACTACTTAGTTAGCCCTTATTTAGTAATAAGTAGCTGGTGTCGCTAACCACCTTCAGGTTGCCAGATTGACTGAAAAGAAACGAGAGAAACTGTTTGATCGAAACTAGAACTAGCCGTATAGAATGTGAACTGCATACCTCTGTCATGTGTTTTGTCGTTTTTCTAGATCAGTAAGAGCTATTATACAATACAATCATCTTGGACCAGAAACAACCATATGAATCGAAATTGTGAAGATTCGTTCTTGCTCAATAGAGTATAGTACGGTTTTCAGTCTCATCAATGATAATCATTATCAGTCATAATTTCAATCAACTGCAATTCTGATTCTAACCCATTTCAATCAATTTCAGAATTGCAAGTCTTAAAATTAATTGTAGGCTCGGAAGAAAAGTTGCAGTCAACTAGTTATAGTATCGAGGAAAAAAAATTTGTCCATTAGATTCTTCGCTTAAAAAAAGTCTATTTGATGGAAAAGATAATTTTTTTTATCAAGTGCGACAATATGTTTTCGGAGCCGAGGAATCCAAATCTATAGGCGATTTGTCACACTTGATGTCTGATTTTTATCATCATGAAAGCTTACATTTAGAATACATCAAAATTTTGTAAAAGTTTACCGAAGCCCTTAAAAGTTGATCTTCGCAAGCTGAGTTAAAAAATGATTAATCCCTACTTTAAGGTGCCTTTAATGTAATTTTAATTGCTTTATGGTACTTCTGTGTGCTTTAAAGTACAAAAATATAATGTTTTTTTCTTGCCATAATGATTCCAAAACATCTTCCATCTTTCCTCGTTACCTATTAATGGCAATTAATGATCATAGCAACTTCGCTTTCCTAGCGTCTAATTAAATACAAACCACCTAACGCTTACCCCGTAGTCGGCAAATGGAGATAGAGGTAACAGTGGAAGTGACACATCTACTAAACCCCTCCCCGCATTAGAAGACCCCCCCCCCCCATATTAGTAGACCTCCCCATAATAGAAGACCCCTCTGGACAAAAAGTTCATTGGGCGTATTAGAAGAGCTCCTTTAATTAATTAATTTTTTGTCAATTAGGAACTTTAATTAGGGAATTTCCGTCCAGAAGTGCACAGCTTTTAGGTTTTTCTGCTGGGAATCTTTAGAAAGTGAGTCTAAATGTGTCCCTCAACCAGGGTTGCCAGGTCGAAAATTAAAAACTCGGAAAATCTTTTCTGAAAATCGGAAAAATGTCGGAATTTTTATTCTCAAAATCAGAAAAAGTCGGAAAGTACTTTTTTAATGCTCAAATAGCTAGTCTGTTTTTTTCTAATAGGCAATATCCTTTACCTTGCTTCTATTAATTTTTCGAAGCAATATCTTAAAAAATATTTCATAAAGAATTAAAGAAAATGTAAATTTACATACACAATTTACTGATTATTAAGAAATCCACATAAGTCATTTAAACAGGGCCACAGTGTTTTTTTTCAAAAATCTTACAAGCAACTTGGCGGAAGAAAAGAGTCAATATTGAAAATTCATACACACATGCATTTCACAAAACTTGCGCAAAAGGAACCAAGATTTGTTCTTTATAACGTCCGTTTTTGTTCATACTTCGTTATTAGCTCGAGTGTTCTTCAAAACACCAGGTTGAGATAACAGATATTCATAAAAATATCTACAGGAGTAAACAGAACTCATTCTGGTTTTCAATTCGGCAACAGTCAATTGAGTACCTCACACAATTAGATTAGTTTTATTATGTTTGCAATGAAACAAAAAAACTCAAAAAGGAAAATGTTATTAATTATTGGTATAGTAAACGAATAGAGAAAATTAGTTCATCGCGACAGAAAACTAAATCTTTGTTGTCTGTAAAATATCCTAATTTTTTTGAGGATGAGTTTTCGGAGCACTAAAGTGTGCTTTGTTGAGTTCATGACGCTACAGCACCGAATAATTACATTGAAATAGATCACAATACATATGCAGTAGCGAGTCATCATAAGGGTTCTAGAATATTCTAAGAAGTTGAATTTAGAAGAAAATCCAAAAACCGAAGAAAAATTAGATAATTGGGAGGTGATCGGAAAAAATCGGAATGTCGTAAAGTCGTCGGAAAAGTTTCAAAAATCGGAATTTTCCTGCCAAATCGGAAGATCTGGCAACCCTGTCCTCAACTCTCAAAACCGTGAAAATCCCTATAAGAATCCCGAAAATCACCCTGACTTTCTGGAAAACCACATCTAGTTAATAGTTGCTAAAAGAACCTAGGACATAAGAGAAGACCCCTCTGAGAAATTTTTACGACGAGACATAATAGAAGACCCGGGGTCTTCTAATACGGGGAGGGGTTTAG